>OX375867.1:40730981-40977221 GCA_947359475.1 Heligmosomoides polygyrus bakeri
TCTGTAATTTGAACTGTAGCTTTCATTGTACAAGCTTAATTATGAAAAGTCACGATTCCAAACTGAAGTAGAGGCTAAAACTGGAGTAGCCACTTACACAATTCGCCTCTCCTGACAGAAGGTCTTGACTAGAATGATCTAAAAAATTTCAAGGGAACATGGTGCCGTGGGTCGCATAGTGACTGAAGAGCCATTTCTATACACGAAATCATTCTGCTCCGAAACTCGTTCTTAGATTCCATGCTGGAATCGGGATGAATACACGGGTGAATGAGATAGGTTGCTCTGGTGGCTCCGCATCTATCAAAAATACTTAGACAGCTCAAACTGAAAGACTGCTTCCTGATGCGGAGGTGACACGGATGCGTTGTTTCTAGATGTTGCTTGAACTACTTTGCAAGTCAGTTTGATCGTAATCAAAAATTGATTGGTAATTATATTTAATCAAAGTTGACCGCTCAAAGACGATATTTGACAAAGTCTCATTAAAAAGGTTTCTTTTTCACATTGGAGAGGGAATTTACACCTCCGATCAAGTAACCCTTAATGCTACCTTCGAGCAGAGGAGCACGCGGCGCAACCTTTGCTGAGTTACTGCCTCGCCGCGCTCAAATCTATGTAATCAAACTTTCTTATAACTATTATTAACTTTTCATAACTATGACTATAATATTTAAAATGCGCACCTATGCTAGTGCGTTAATTTTTCCTTCGCACTCAACCGTAACCACTTCTTTTAATCTAAGCTGTTTCAGTTCAGTAGGTAAAGAATGTTCAATGCAGAACTACATAGTGTTGATGGAAGGGGCACAAATAACACGCAACGGACATCTTTATTTGAGCTGGAAAGGCGGAATCGCTTCTGTAAGCGAATGCAACCGACCCAATGTTGTGCGCTCACGCGAAATTTACTTGAACAATTTCGCACTTAGAGAAAATTAAGATGTGAAACCGGAAGAAAGGTTCTGCTCTGTGCCTACAATTCATATTGGGCAAGTCGTTCAACTTCTACGTCGCGCTGCTACTTTGACCGCACGGTGGGTGCATGACATGGTCCGAGGTGCAGGCCATTGTAATACATCAGCAGACCGCACTTGAACTTAAGATCGAAGGAACGTTGCCACGAGCGTGTGCTATAAGCCAGAGTTTCGCTTCTTCGCGAACTTCCTCGCACGAACAATATGCTTATGGGTTGTCGCTCTGATGGAGACAAAGGTGGACATTGCAGGCAGCTTGTGCAATCTTGCTCGGCAACTGGGAGTCGGATGCCATGTGGCGGCTTCATCTCGATTTTGGTACAATGCGTCTTCGATGAGCTGCCAGCTGTTCATCTACAACGGATGCCAAGGAAATCAGAACAACTTCCCGTCTCTAGAGAGCTGCCTCTCAGTTTGCAACGGAGTAGAAGGTCTAACAATTTCGATCGGTTCTCGTGGGAAGGCGGACCCGTGCGCGTACAACAAGCTTCGCGATGTGGCCCACCTGCTTTACCACGTTCTGCAGTTTTTTCATCCGTCCACTCTGCGTCTACGGAGGAGAGCAGAGATCTCCGGCAAATCGTTGCTTGTATGCGCAACGGCCCCCGCCCCCTCAGGAACCGACTCATCACTCTGAGTTTTGTTTCTTCACGTGTCTTCATTTCAGCAGAAGTTCACTGCCCTCGAGGAGATGGTCTAAGGGAGGATGGCAGAACAAAGCGTTGCGCATTCAGTCGTCTTGAGAATGAGTGTCCGCCCGAGTACGAGTGTTTCTTTGACGGCTCCACCTACGGTTGCTGTCCTACTTCTGGTACTGCGCGTCATTCGAAACTCATTCACCAAGAGTTAAGTCCTAAGCGTTTCAGAGAGCATCTGCGTTCTGTCTTCCGACGCAGGCGAGCTTTGTGATCAGAAAAGAACACAACGTTGGTGAGCCTCATTGTTCGACGCATATAATTCTGTACCAGTTCGATCCTCTCAGGCACTTCAACAAATCGTCAAATGCCTGCCGTCCATTTCTATTCCTCGGCTGCGGCGGCAATGCCAACAGCTTTCCTACCCGGCAAGCCTGCCGCGAGTATTGCTCGAGACCAGGTCAGTTCGCAGACATCCTGAGAATATCTTCATTCCATACAATTTGATCTTGTTCTTCACAAACAGAGGACGCTCAGAACAGGTATACCCTACGACACTAAAGAGAAGACGGATTAGATGCTTGCAAAGGGAATTGGAGTTGAATCAGACTTCTCTCAGCCCATCTGCCCCAAAAGCGATTTACGTCAGCGTCCTGAAGAAATTCGACCGATAATATTAAACCGGTGCCGTTTGTCTCACGGATGCTTCCTCAGCCAGCGTCCGCCGCCGGCGAGGGACGCTGGTATAATAATTCTATATATAGTAATTTTTTCTTTTATTTCTCAATACGTGGTGTATTTCCTCCTGTTCGAATGGGCTGCGGGAATCTATTTCAAGCCATCACGCGCTATTGTCCCCCACTGGTAGCTATTTTTACAGTTTTTGACTTTAAATGCCACAAGTTGTACCCATGTGCCGAAGTTACGGTATCTACTCAGGGCGTCATGGCTGGCTGAAGCGGACAGGCTGGCTTCGTTGGCTACAGTCACACTTAAAGGCTTACTACAAAAGATCGTAAGGTATTCTGCCTTGTTCGTCTGACTGATCGACATTGGTCACTAGTAAGCAAGCAGAAGTAGGCAAACACATTTCTAGGCTACCTAGAGGATGTCGTTTTAGCATCTAGCTTGCTCTCCTTACTTTTGGGGCATGACATCTTTATATGTGCTCTCGGAACCCAGATGGTTGGTTTTTGAGACTCCTACTTCAATGTATTTTGCCGCTTCAATCTTGTGTTGTTGCTTGTTTTTCTTTTCATTCTTTTTTATGGTTGCACGACCTATTTATGCTTGTTTTTTGTTGTTCTCGCATAGAGTACGCGTCCTTGATACGTATTTCAATAAATTAATAAGTAAAAAATGAATACAGTTTGAGTTTGTACAGCTAACCATAAGACAGCGTTTTGCAGAAAAAAATTTAACATTTTTAAAATATTGCTCAATTTACATAGGCATTTGAAAATTTTCATTTTTAACACGGTTGGTGATACGGATTCATCGTTTAAAAAATCAACCGAAAGGCTAGAGTTTTAAGGAGCCACGTTCAAAAAAGTGAAAACGCATACATCACTGACCAGTACTGTATATCGGCAGTCACAGCGTGACCTGGCCTCGCGCCTGAGCGCCCGAAGTTTTGACACGAGGAGCTTGTACGGACCGCATCCCGGAATTCCATCTCTTGGCTGATCCGACGCTCGAAAAATGCAGAACAAAGCTACGTATTTCCCAGCTGAGCGATGTGATTTGGCAGTTGCAGCTTCGATGGACCTACCGGAAGACAGCATACCTTGCTTTCCTAAAGTGAAAAACTGGTGAGGAAAAATACGACAAAGTTATCGTGGCATGAGTGTCCCCACCTCACCCCAGAATCGTTGAATAGGATACGTGTAGCCTCGGTGTCAAGCGCCTCGAGCGAAAGTGTGCTCTAATCCGAGTTTCGCACTACAAATTCCAATGCGTCTTTTCTTTAGTTTACTTAGCCCAACTCATTCAGAGCTAGGATGTCCTAGCGGTGGGGACTACCACCGCCATCCAAGCGGGGAGCTTGTCGAATGCTCCTCCGCTCTCGATTGCCCGTCCAATTATGAGTGCTCGGAACCAGTAGGTCTTTAAAGAATATCTGACTTGTCGCTAGGGGTTTTGAAGAGTTAATCATCTTTCGCTCAGATTTTGACCCAAGGAAGAGAAGTACGCCTTTGCTGTCCCTCCCGGCAACACGTTTGCAGACAAAGTTCAGAGTACGGAGTTTGCGCCGTAGCTATCAAACGGTAAGTGCACGCAGTGCGTGGAATTTGCGCCCATGGAAGCGCAGTAAACTGTGCTCACCTTTGCTGTTTGTATTCGACTTAGCTTGAATCTTGGCATAGTTTTTTTGATGATAGAGAGTTGTTTGAAGCTACTCACCAGGACAGTTGCCCCAGCTCAACTTTGGCCTAATTTTTTCGGAGCAATAACCTTTTTGAGAGCCTAGATTATTCGAAAAACAGGAAACTGCTCGCTCAAGCATCATTTTTTTTTGTTGCGGAAAGAATTAAAAAGGAAAGTGGACAAAAGCGGATTCCAAAAGCTACAAGTAACGCTAACCATTTCAATGGAAGTTAGGTACGTCCAATGGCTGCAGATGGATTAACGTAAGTGACTGGGCGAATAAAAATCGCGGCGAGTTTTTTGAATGCACGATCTGGTCTCTTATATGAGTGCTGCTTTGTTGCGCTTTAAAAAATTCACTTCATTATTCTTTCGGAAAATAGAAATGTTATTCAACTATTTAGTATTATTCATTCGGGCAGATAAACTAAAAATTTCTAAGAAAGTTATACCATCTTTTTGTTGAACCAAAAATTATTGTAACCAATTTTGAGAGTCTGTAGCTCAACCTAGGAGAAGCCGTTTTCGATTTGGAAGAGTTCGATTTGATTTCTAGTCTCAGGCTAGCTTGGAAGAGTGTCCAATTTGACCAGAAAAATGCCCAAGTCCACGTGAAAATGATATGTAATTGAGAGTATGGTTCATGGTTAAAAAAACGCTTATGGTTAAAAAAGAGACACATTCATTAGGCTCTTAGATTCTCTTTCGATGGGGTCACTCAACAATGTCGTGCCCTCGCCTACGCGGGCTGCCAAGGAAATTTGAACAATTTCCCATCGGCAGAAATCTGCCTCGGTTTCTGTCTAAGTGCAGGTCGGCTAGATTTCGACTATCCTCCCGCTCTTTAAATCGCACTGCGGGCCAGTAGTTTTGCAGCGTGCCCAACAGCGGAATCCGTATACATCTCTCCGTTGACGGGCTCTGCTCTGGACTGCTCGCTGTCGCCGTGCCCCGTGGGATACTCATGTGTGCCCGATGTCTGGAACTCAACGAAGATGGTGTGCTGCGGGACGACTAGTCGTGGTGGGTAGTCCGTACTTGATTAGAGAGGGCTTTGCGGATTACTCGGTTTCAGATGTGTGTCCCGACCGGTTTCTGCCGTTCGTCAACCAGCGGACACTGCTGCCGATGACGTGCCGCAGCAATCGGCAGGACGCCTGTCCTCGTGGATACCACTGTCTGCTGCACATGGAGCGGAGACGCTATTTCTGCTGTGGGGAAATCATAAGCAAAAGTATCACTGATGAGTGAAAGTCTCACTGTGGTGACACGTTCGATGAATTGCGCTTTCCAGGTTCGTGTCCGTTTGGAGCTCGTCTTATTCGCCTTCGAACTGGGGATCCTTCCGCATGCATTTTCGATGCCCATTGCCCCGAAGGAGCGGAATGCCACCGGCCGGATCATGCTCGATCAGGAATGTGCTGCAGATCCGTCTATAATGGCCGACGAGAACGCTTCGAAGCCGAGCCGCCTCTTAGAAGATCTGAGAGCCAAGTTAGCAATGCTGACTGCCCTCCTGGTTATGCTCTTACGCAGAGATCGTTGAGAAATGAACAGTGTTTGCGCCGCATGCCAAGTTTCTGTTCAACGAAAGGATCTGTTTGCGCCTTCTCTCGTTCCCAACAGAAGTGCGAGTTTGTATTTTAAAGGGACCGGTGCATGCGCTGCACTGCTGCTTTAGGTTTGCGTGCTGTCGGAAGAAGCCCCTCCAAATGGGTGGAGCTGAAGACTGTCCGTCTGAAGGAATGAAGCGTAAGCGCCATGTTTTGCGTTTCACCGTTTGAGTGCTGACTGGTACAAGTGCTGACTGCGTAATTGTCACTGGCCTTGCAGACAGGGCGACAGTTCTCTGCTCTCCGGAGAAGTCCTGCCCTCCAGCCCAACAGTGTGTTCGGCGTCGTTACCAGCGAAACGGCTTCTGCTGCGCGATGCCCTACGAGCAGACTGGCTTCTACCCGGACGTTATGGATAGCAACTGTGAGAGAGAAGTTGACATCTATAGCCAATTCTGAGTTTCCGGTTGTGTGTTGCAGACTTTACAAAGCCTCCATGGGCTTCAGGGAGGGAACTTCCAGTTAATGACGCATGTCCCGGCTCCTTCCTATTACACTGAAGAGGAACATGATCTTGAGTAGCACCTATACTAGCAACTAGCAGTTCCAGAGTCACCTCTTGAAGGCTCCAGAATAATGTTTCCCGCAGGATGTTGCGCGACGATGCCTACACGGCACTACAGCATCTACAGTTAATGTCATCTTGCCTTTGAAGGCGAAAAAAATGGTGGGCTTACCTAGTGTCGAAAATGTTTGGGAAAAGACTTTCAGCTAACCGCGCGACTTTTTAACTTGTAAGATCCAATAGACGTTCTTCAACCTACTATTAGACGAGATTGAAGTCACCAATTTTTGAATGCGCTTTTTCAAATAAATTTGCGGGTGAATTCTTCATGCAGATGATTTCAGAATGAAGCAGTATGAATCTTCCGAGATGAACTCTGAATCCTGTGACGTTGGTCGCTTAATTGATGACGAATCTTCCGAGATGAAGGTGGTAAATGCGCCAACATTAAATCTCAGGGTCCCAAAGGCTTTAACCTTTACGATTTTCCGGCCATTTTGGGCAAATTTTCCTTCTTCTTGATTTCTGGGAAGACGAGCAAAATTTGTTGAAAAACAGAAAAAATGCTGCACAGAAATTCTGAACAAACCTGTGGAATCCACTTGTCCCTACCCAAACCATATCACAAACTCATGACCTTTACTACAGGGTGCGTAAAAAGTATTGACGCGCTAAACGTAAACGGTAGAAATAACAACACATCATAAAATTTAACAAGTTTATATACAAAATGTCAAAAATGATATAGCAAACAGAATAGCATCACTTGTATTTTATACGGGCTTCTTTGCTGCGAATGCAGGGACGAAACGCCGAGGAAAGGCATCGACGGTGCGCCGAAAGTGGTCCACGGCGATTTCGTTCCGCTTTGCTGCTTCTGCTTTGACCAGATCATCCTCCACTGACTTCATACTTTCGTGGGAAGTAGCGCAAGCCTTCTTCTCCAAAAATTTCCCATGTAGAGTAATGCAGCGGATTCAAATGCGGTGTACAAGAATAAGGATAAAGGACGGCGTTATTCAATCCCCTTTGGGATGCGCCACGCATTCTACTTCTACGGGATGTCGTGGAGGCGAGTTGAATGCGTATTTGGCCATGGAATGACTTGCGGTGGCCAGCCGATGAACAAGTCAGCGCTTCATCCTTCCCAGAAAAGTCTGGTACCAATTCACCGGGGATGGAAGGCTTGGTTGGCCTGGGCGGGAAATCCGAACCAGGAACCTGGTATCGGGTGCAGGCGACAGCCGGCGCCTCCTCCGACTGCGCTCCACGCGCCCAAGTACGGTGTATACAGAGGTCATTCCCCTGCCGAAATGAAATCCTTCAAGTTGGCGCGGCACCAGTCCTGAACAATCCTCGACTCTGTGCAGGAGTCTAATCCTGCTGAAGGATATACGGCTTACTCTCGAGATGGGATTCGAGCCAAGGAACCAGCTAATTTTTTAGGACATCAATACAGATAGTTCTGCTGACTTATTTTCACTCCTGTATCCACAAAAACGAGAGGCGCTTGTGATGAATGCACAAAGCAGGATACTGGCCGGATGCGCCTCCCTTGCAGCGAGCCTTCTGCCAGAATTAGCACTTTGGAGGTCCTTGAAGAGTATGTAACACTTTTACAAGTTAAATGCACAAAAGTATCAAGTCACTGAAGGTCAAAGCAATGTAAGATAAACAATTCAATATCAACAAATCGTGGATAGCAAAATAAATAAGCCTTCAGCAACAACTTATCTACAGGGTGTGGAAGGAGAACAGGCACGGAATTACAATTCAAGATAACGGTACTTAGTGGGCTGGTTCCCGCATCTTACCGGCAAGGAATCTTAAAATGTGCGGAAAGGCAGAGTTTGTGAGAGAAATACACTGGACGCAACAGGGAGGCAAACCCCTACTCTTTAACTAGTCAGTCCAATCAAGGCACTCACCGGCGATCCTTCGTGCTCGAGGTCGATCGTCCTTTTGTCGAAAAAATCGCAGTCGCTGTCGATGTCCGTCGAAGTCGAAACTTGAAGTCGATGTCCGTTCAAGTCGCCGTCGCTCTCGAAACTCGCAGTCGAAACTTGAAGAATTTCTCGGGCCCATTTCAAAATTCTCGCTGAGCCGCCGCGCGGGCTCATTCCAGTCGGGACCCGCTCCATCCTTGAGTGTCCGCTCCTTCAATTTTTGGGCTGGAGCAACCCTGCTCCTGTTGCCTTGGTGTCCGGTGCCGCTCCCCTTTTTTTTCTTTTTAGTTTAGTTAATTAACTAACAGAACAGTGTTATTGTGTCACGCTAGTCGTGACACTTCCGCCTACGCATGTGGTTTGGTCTCAATGACGAGCTGGTGCTCGCATCAAGACTTCTTCGTAGTGCTTCCTCTCCTCGGGCAGGGTGCACAAAGCAGTATTGTGCGATTTACCCCCACAGTAATAGCAGCTTTCTGGCTGGCGACACTCTCCCCTCGGGCACCGCAGCAAGCATTTGAGACAATATCCGCGTCTCTCGACGACTGCCCTTCGGTCTTCTCTCTGGGAGTAGGTCGGGCACACGTCAGCTGAATGGGTTCCCTCAGCCCTACAGAACCTGCACCGGATTATGAAGCCGTCTCTGTAGAGGGTGTATGAAGCATCGCCGATCCTCCTTTCTGGGCATTCGGCCAGCGACTGTAGCTGAGACGCGGCCAGTCGCACTTCAAAGGTGTCCCGTTTCCTCTTGGGAAGCGGCTCTCCCTCTGTCGGTTCATGCCTACTTGTTGCCGGTTGACCAGCTGCCGATATCAGCTCCTCCTCTTCTTCTTCTCCATACGCCTGATCCGTCAGGGCCGCCAGCATATACTCAGTCCACATCTGGTAGACCTTTAACTTCTTCTCAATCCGGTCCAACCGGTCCTCAGTCTGCTCCCTTAGTCCTTCCAGGAGCAATTGCTGGCGGATTCCGATGTTTTCGACTAGGTCTAGAAGCCTTACGCTGAGGTTCGTGAAGTCGTTGCTCAACGGTGCGACCTCCTCCTTCTCTTCAGCTTCTTGCCCTTTGGGCTCATCCGTAGGCGGCTTGTTGGCCTCGTCTTCTTCTTCAGTTTCTTTGCCCTGGTCGGACTCGCCTGCGGATTCCTCTTCTATCTCCCCTTCATCATAATCTCCAAGGTCCAGCACGTCATCGTCCGACACGGGGACGCATTTCATCAGAACTTCGTCAGCCATCCTGAAAGAAGTTGAGGATGTTCTTACATTAAGATCAGCACTACTAGCTACAGATTTTAGATCATCAGCAGTTCCAGCTACGGCTTTTTTGGCACAAATTTTCTCATTTTCTTCTATAATTTCTTCTATAATTTGCAGCTGGTAAGCTTCGTATTCAGCTTCGTCGAAAGGATATCTAGGATTTATTTGAGGACGAAGATTGTAAGCTTGATCTTGACGCTCAGAGACTTCTCTCCTACGCCTCGGGACTTCTCTCTCCAGTGTTTCTTCTTCGAGTAAAGTATCTTCTGACCGTTGTCCCGTTTCTCGTTGGATCTCGAGGGGGATTAAGAGGTTCGATGGTCTTCTTATGGTACCTCGTCCTCCGATCCAAAGCTCTACTTCTCTTATTTGACCATCCTCGGACCTCACGACATCCAAGATCCTTCCCAGCTTACACGAGTTTCGTGGGAGTATCGAGCTTGATACGAGCACGACCTCCCCCGGGCTTGGAGTTTTGGCGGACCTCCTTCCTTCCTGCAGGTTCTTCTTGTGCTATTCTCGTAGTTCTTTGAGGTAATAGTCCTGCCATCATTCTAGACCTTAAAGCCCTTATACGCGATGAGACCTTAGTGACACCCGGCTACGCGAGACTACAACTAGGCATAAGGCAATAAGGCAAGAGCCCGAAGGCTAAGACAAGCGGTCATGAAGAGGACAACCACGCGAACTGTAGCTGAGGAGGAGGAGGAGCACTGGAGGCAGCGGCGCTGACTGCCCTTTAAGTTCTCGCAGCGGCGATGTTGCCATTTCGGATCGCGACCGCCGCCTACTATCAGCTGATGCCATCATAAACACGCTAAAAGCCTATTGATCAGACATATCCGAGATTATCCAGATGAGTCATCAAATACAAAAGGAGAATTTAATTACATAAACTGTAAATAACAAGTCTACATCTGGTCAAATAGGACGACGTTGTCGTCAAAATCTAAATTGCCGTCTATTAAAGTCAATCATACTATTCCTAAGCTAGAACTAAATGCAATTACAATTGCTGCTAGGTTAAGTCTTACTATATTTCAAGAACTGGCTGATACTATTCATATCAGTGAAGTTAGGTTGCTTTCAGACTCGGAAATCGTGCTTAGCTGGCTGTTGAAAAGAAACGAGAAAAAGCATCCAGGTATTTTAGTCACTAACAGACTAAAAGAAATAAAGAAGATAGTCCAGCAGTTCCAGCAGCAAAAAATAGAAGTACAATTCGGCTACGTTAACACTCTAGAAAATCCAGCCGACTGTGCAACGAGAGCACTATCGAAGGAAGAGTTGGCAGACCACATTTGGTGGGAGGGGCCAAATTTCATCGCAAAGAAACCGGAAGAATGGCCCAAAGAAACCCAGTTCTTCACATTAAAGGATCCAGAAGGCGAGCATCCAGTTCTGCTCACAAGAGAAGATCGTCAGCCGACGTTAACCGGCTGGAACCGGTGGAGCTCCCTGAAGAAACTGGTTCGAGTGACTACTTACGTGCTCAGATTCTTGGGAAGGTAACTTCAAGACTCAAGGAGGAGAGAAAGATTGAAATATTCAAGAAATATCCGGAAATCGACAAAGTAACGATTTCAAGAAACCTAATTCCTTCCAGTCAAGAAACGTCGACAGCAAGGAACTTTCTACTCCGGATCCATCAACAAGAAGAGGTCACAGAAGACTTATTGAAAAGGCTGAAAAATCTCAACGTGAAAGAAGACGACAGAGATCATCTGCTAAGGTGCTATGGAAGACTGAAGAACAGCACGCTGCAGCAAGAAGCCAAAACACCAGTGCTGATAACACCAAACACCAAGATGGCTCAACTATTAATCGAAGAAGCCCATAGTCGTCTCCATTGTAGCATAGCACACACAATGAGTAACGTCAGAAACCGATATTGGATAACGAAACTACGTCAACAAGTGAAGAAGTTCATCCGTACTTGTGAGAACTGTCAACGATTCAACAATCTTCTATAACGGTATCCAGATACAGCTGAATTACCTGAGAGAAGAGTAGTCAGAACAAAGCCGTTTGAACACATAGGGCTCGACTACTATGGCCCACTATGGATAAAAGAAGAAGGAACGCCGAAGAAGTGCTATGGTTGCATAATGACCTGTACCTCGACAAGTCTCATTCACTTGGAACTCGCAAAGAACAATACCACGGCGTCGTTCATAAACGCTATGAGACGAATCATAGCTAGAGAGGAGTCCCGAAGTCAGTAACCAGCGACAACGCTCCCACCTTCTTATTAGGAGCCGAAGTTTTGAACGAAAGTACGGGACTACCAGCGCAAAATGGCTCCGAAGTCAGGGAACCTCCAGAAGAAATCATAAGTTTCGCTTCGAGCGAAGAAATCGAGTGGAGAAATATCACGCCATTTGCACCTTGGCAAAGCGGATTCTATGAGAGACTAATACAATCCATAAAGAGGTCCCTTCAAAGGTGCTTAGAACGTCAATATTGGAAGAAGAAGAGCTTCGGACGCTACTGACAGCGATAGAAGCATCTCTGAATTCGCGACCATTGACATATCAGGACTCAGAACTGGACAGTAGTAATAATCCGTCTTATAGACTTCATCCAGAAGGACATGATCATTTCCAGCTCCTGTGATCCTCAAGAAGACACCAACTATCTCACCACACAAGAAGCTTCCAAATTGAGGACCAAGTCTCAGGCAAATGAACCATTGAAAGACTCAGTTCAGAGAGTTGACAAGTTTTAGGAGCACGATTTCCGAGTCTGAAAGCAACCTAACTTCACTGATATGAATAGTATCAGCCAGTTCTTGAAATATAGTAAGACATAACCTAGCAGCAATTGTAATTGCATTTAGTTCTAGCTTAGGAATAGTATGATTGACTTTAATAGACGGCAATTTAGATTTTGACGACAACGTCGTCCTATTTGACCAGATGTAGACTTGTTATTTACAGTTTATGTAATTAAATTCTCCTTTTGTATTTGATGACTCATCTGGATAATCTCGGATATGTCTGATCAATAGGCTTTTAGCGTGTTTATGATGGCATCAGCTGATAGTAGGCGGCGGTCGCGATCCGAAATGGCAACATCGCCGCTGCGAGAACTTAAAGGGCAGTCAGCGCCGCTGCCTCCAGTGCTCCTCCTCCTCCTCAGCTACAGTTCGCGTGGTTGTCCTCTTCATGACCGCTTGTCTTACCAGGATACTATCTCAACGGTAGGTCGGAACGGCGCAAGTGTTGTATATGGGCAGAACCGCCTCTCTCTGGGTAGTAACAAACTGCAGGTATCTCGACCCCAATACAGCTCTGCGCACAGTTAGGGGCGACGGAAGTCGCGGGTTGGCGCCCTGTTGATTCACGTGCTCCACAGCTGACGGGCGCGCGCGGGATGAGGGCTCGTATCGCGGCTAAGCGCAGTGCTCAGGTGGCGTAGTAGGGAAGAGCTCGGGCTCGTAAACGCGGGGTTGGGGGTTTGGATACCGCAGACTGCGTTTGCTTTGCACTTTTGCAAAATCCATGTTTATCATATAGGTAATCCACCTAGGGGCATTATAGTTTGTTATAGAGCATGTTTCCATAGAACATATGCTTCAAACTACAGATTAGCTAAAATGTTCACTTCTGTGTGTCACTTATTTTAGGACTATTTTGTGTGAAGCTATAGTTATGTAACGATAGATATTTGGTGGCACTAGTAAAAAGTTCCGACTCCATCGACAAGACTTCGGCCAAAAAATGTTTCGCTGAAACTTTGTCTTGGGGGGTTATTTGGGGTGCTGATCACGAATCTGACATCCGTTTTTCACGATGCGGTCGGAGACCACCCATAGCTTTAACAAGGGTGATCCAGGCAGAGTCAACGATTTCGCTGAAACTTCGTTTAGGGGGGTTATTTGGGGTCCTGATCACGAATCTGACATCCGTTTTTCACAATTCGGTCGAAGGCCACCCATACCGTTAACAAGGGTGGTCCAGGCAGGGTCACCGATTTCGCTGAAACTTCGTCTAGGGGGGTTATTTGGAGTGCTGATCACGAATCTGACATTCGTTTTTCACGATTCTGTCTCTACCTGCCGTCATCGGCAGAAACTTTAAGAATGTAATCCTGTGCCTTCCTGTATCTATATTATTCAGCCGAATCGTGAAAAACGGATGTCAGATTCGTGATCAGCACACCAAATAAACCCCCCCCCCCTAGACAAAGTTTCAGCGAAATCGGTGACCCTGCCTAGACCACCCTTGTTAACGGTATGGGTGGCCTCACACCGCATCGTGAAAAACGGATGTCAGATTCGTAATCAGCACACCAAATAACCCCCCTACACAAAGTTTCAGCGAAAAAATTTTTTTGACGGTGGAGTCGGAACTTTTAACTAGTGCCACAAAATATCTATCGTTACATAACTATAGCTTCACCCAAAATTGGCTTAAAATAAGTGACACACAGAAGTGAACATTTTAGCTAATCTGTAGTTTGAAGCTTATGTTATATGTAAACATGCTCTATAACACACTATAATACCCCTGGGTGGATTACCTATATGATAAACATGGATTTTGCAAAAGTGCAAAACGAACGCAGTCTGCGGTATCCAAACCCCCAACCCCGCGTTTACGAGCCCGAGCTCTTCCCTACTACGCCACCTGAGCACTGCGCTTAGCCGCGATACGAGCCCTCATCCCGCGCGCGCCCGTCAGCTGTGGAGCACGTGAATCAACAGGGCGCCAACCCGCGACTTCCGTCGCCCCTAACTCTGCGCAGAGTTGTATTGGGGTCGAGATACCTGCAGTTTGTTACTACCCAGAGAAAGGCGGTTCTGCCCATATACAACATTTGCGCCGTTCCGACCTACCGTTGAGATAGTATCCTGGTTAGCCTTCGGGCTCTTGCCTTATTGCCTTATGCCTAGTTGTAGTCTCGCGTAGCCGGGTGTCACTAAGGTCTCATCGCGTATAAGTGCTTTAAGGTCTAGACCCCAGGGAAAAATCACTTATCCGCATATTATATTCGCTTAAACCCATTTATTGCGCCTTGTAGAGGGTAAAAATGTTAGTGCCTTGTTCGCTTAAGGGCAATATAATCTCATATCACTTAAGCAACCACCGTTACACATTTATCATTCGCTTCTCATGTAATCACACCACCGATAGCAAGTGTTTACTCACGTATTGCGCTCATTTACCAGTATCCATGACTTATATTTATCCAATTGCATTTATCCGCTCATTTATCGTATCGTATATTTTTGTATATTAATAATAAAGGTTTAATTACCCAAGTTTGAGTTTGAGGTATTTGACCACCAGTGGAGAGCGTCTAGCTCAATTTGTCAGTCCCACGTGGCAATCCGAACTCGGATTTTGGCGAGCAAACCATCTGGTCAAGTCGCGTAGACGTCTCGTCCACAGATTTAGCAGTCAACAACGCTTGTTCATTTTCGCTAGTTAAGTAGACTGCCGCCGCCATAGCTAGAGAGCTTGCGTCAGCGAATGCTACTAGTTGATGAGGTTGCTTATGTTGAGACAATCTTCTTTTGAAGTGCCTTTGGAATCCGTTTACTGAACCTTTTATGGCATTCCATTCTTCTTGATCGTTTGGGGAGAGTTTGTCGTCCCATCCGTATTCTTTTTTCCAGAGCTTTTGGAAGAACACTTTGCATTTTATCATAAGTGGTGACAACTAGCCCATCGGACCGATGCAAGTTGGTGTAGTACACTTCTCTTAGTCATCTTTCGGACGTCAGGAAGGGCGCAAGAGATGACTAATATATCATCAGTAGTGTCCCATCTGATTCCTAGGACCTTTGGTTTCTCTTCTTTGGAGCGGTCTTCTGGTGCCACACGTTGGATGAGCTTCTTGTCGTTTGACGAGAACTCTCTGAGATTCATCTTCAGCTCGCCAAAAATTCTTTTAGAGTTCCTGTACTTCTCCAGGCCTTCTTCCTCTGTTTCGGCAGTTAGGAACAGGTTATCCACGTAGAGATTGGTATTGATTTCTTTTGCCAGTGACGTGTTCCCTTCACTCTCCTAATGGAAGCGGATAGTAGCCGACAAGAGAAATGGGGACACATTTAGTCCGAAGGTGACTCTTGTAAATCGGTAGACGACCACGTTGCTCCCTTCTGGTGGGCGGCGTATGTCCCTCAGCCATAGACATCTGGTCGCATCTTTGTCCGCCTTATGAAGTCTCACTTGGAGAAAGGCCTTCTCCACATCGGAGATGATGGCGATAGAGCCAGTTCTGAATCGCAGCATCATACCAAACAGTTTTGGTAGGATCAGCGGGCCTTGATGGAGAACGTTATTCAACGAAGGCTTCCCGGAGTAGTGAGCTGAAGCATCAAAAACTATCCGGATCTTGGTCGTTGTTTTCGATGGCGTCAGAACCGCTTGATGGGATAGATAGTGTAGTGTATTCTTCGTTTGCATTTCCTCTGGAGGCACTTCTTCGAGTATTCCCTTTTGGATTTGGTCTTTGAAGACTTCGTCGCACTTTTCCATCATCGTCGAGTTTCCTTTGTAACGGTTATCTGTGCCTCTGAGCCTGGCTAGGGCTATCTTGTAATTGTCAGGAAGCGGTTCACGCTGCTCCTTCCACGGTAGCCTCACATAATATCCGTCGCTTCTTTTGACGGTGCTGTCGCAGAAGTTGCGCCAGATTTCTTCATCGCATCTCTGCTTCTCCGTCTTTACTGGACCTGGGTATTCGATTGTGCCCACTGAGTCCATCTTCCAGTATGTGTCCCACAACTCGGCTTCTTCGCTGAGGTTGGAGGTACACATAACTTTTCGTTCCTTGGTCGAGTTGTTCTGGCTACTCTGGCTTCCTGACAACATATATCCGAATAGCGTGGATATGGCGTAAATGCCCGACGGTAGCTTCAGCTTTAATCCGTTGACGAAGTCCCATAAAAGGTCGCAACCCAATAGTATCCGCGGTTGTGATTCTTCAGCGTCTTCTTCTCTGAGGTCTAGGCCTCTTTCCCCTATAAAGAGCCAGTCGTCTTCACTTAATATGGGCCTCTTGACCTTGCTGGCAATGGTCTTGCTGCCGTAGAGACGTAGCTCATGTATCTTTCCCAGTTTGTCTTCGAGTAGTACTTGAGTGACTGGGTATTGTATTTCTTCGACATTCGTTTGGCCGAAGGTCTTTATTTTCAACTTGCTCTTTCCTACAACTGGGAGGTTGAGGTCCTTAATTATCTGTGTGTCGATGAATGACAGCTCGGATCCTGTGTCCAGTAGTATACGGACATCCATATCCTTTTCGGCTTCCAGTATCTTCGCCATTCCTGTGAGGAGGGTTGTTCTTTTCTTCCCCTCATGGCTTCCTGTGTCATGGCACACTTCTTCTCTTTCCTCTGGATCGGATTCTGTTCCGGACCTTTCGTCTTCCTCGATTTCATTAACCATCGCCCGATTTGGATGGGCTCTAGGTCTGTTTTCTCGACGTGCCATCGTCGCTTCTCTTGAGTGTGGGGATCTTTGACTACTGTTAATAGCACTTGGCTGTGGCCTTGATCCGTTATCTACATGCCTTTTTGTTTCTTCCTGTTGCTGTCTTCCTTTACATGTGGACGGATGATGTTTCCTTCCACATTTGAAACAGCTAGGACCTTTTCATTCCTTTGCAAGGTGGTTCAGCTTTCCACAATTGTGGCATAGTTTATTCCTGGTCAAGAACAGCAGTCGCTCTTCGAATGGCACCGCCCGACATTGATAAGACTCGTGGTTGGTACGGTGACAATAGATACATTCCTTCTACTAGGCATGCTGGACGGTCCTTCCTTCTTATAGTTTGTCTTCCGACGAGTTGGATTTTCCTCCTTATTAATTGCTTGCCGCGACCGCTCTATGTACTTCTGCCTACTTATGATTTCTTCAAGATGTTCTTGGAATTTGTTCCAATTCCATTCGTCCAATGACTGCAGCTTTGCGCGCTTTGCTAGCGCTTTCTCTTGAACGGTGGCGTCGAATTTCCTGAATATTGTACTTAATAGCCACCTGTGGTTGACGTTTTGTCCTTTGTGTTGTGAGCGGCATCATCGTCGCAGACAGGTCATCCAGGAGTTTTCTCTGTACGGATGTTGTTGTATCCTTCGCATGAGCTTCTTCTACTTTCCTATACAACTGCTCGATGGCCATTTCTTCTCTGGCGTATTTCTTCTTCAGCCACTGGACGGCCACTTCGTAGTTTTCCTCTCGGAGTTGGAATCCTTTGAGGACTTCTTTGGCATCCCCGGCAAGCGTACTCAACAGGTAGGCAAACTTCCGTAAAGGTGGAAGTTCCTGCTCATGGACTATGGAACTAAATAGTCCCCAGTAGGTGTCCCATTCTTCGAGCTTGCCGGCGAATGTCGGTATCTGAATTTGTGGCAATGCCAGAGGCGGTTCGGTTATCGACCATCTTCTTCGACTTCTTGGTTCGTCTTCCCTTTCCTCGGTCGGTCTGGAATTTTCCTTTCCTTTTGTATTTTCTTCTTCTAGGCTTCTTTGCAATTCGACCCTCATTTCTTCCATCGCCACAATTAGTTCTTCGACATCTCCAACAATGTCCCATGTGCTGGCGATGTAGTCTTCGCAGGTCCTTAGTTCGGTCGTCTTCATTTCATCAGGTAGGCTGTCGAACTCCTTCGCCGTTTTCTGACTGCGGCTTCCACCACTTCCTTTTCTTCTTTTAAGGTTCCTATTTTAAGCGCTAGTTTGTGGTGTTTCATTTTTATCCGCGTCCCCTGTGCTTCCTTTTCGCCCTCTATGGGCGATTGCATTTCCTTCTTGGCAGCCTCGAATAGCTTGCCAAGATAGTTTCTCGCCTTAGTTAGGCGAGCCTTCGCCGACCGAATAGATAGAGACATTATCGATTGATTTCCTTGCTTTTAGAAGCCAAAAGTTTCATTTGGAAAGACGAACTACACTTAAAATAGTTAAAGTTGATTAATGACTAGGAATAGTAGACAGACACGACAATAAAATAGAATTCCTATTGAGTTTCCTTTAAACAAAAACAAATTGGGTTTTGGACTTCTTCTATGTTCTTATTATTTCCCTGGTTTCCTTCCTGCCGTTCTTATTTTTCTTCTTAAATTTCTTCTTAGAATCCTTGGTCTTCTTTTTCCTCCCTCCTGGCGGCCTTCTCTAATTGTTCCTTCTTAAAAACTTCTTAACGGCCGTAGTGGCCGATGCACCATGTGAGAGAAATACACTGGACGCAACAGGGAGGCAAACCCCTACTCTTTAACTAGTCAGTCCAATCATGGCACTCACCGGCGAACCTTCGTGCTCGGGGTCGATCGTCCTTTTGTCGAATAAATCGCAGTCGCTGTCGATGTCCGTCGAAGTCGAAACTTGAAGTCGATGTCCGTTCAAGTCGCCGTCGCTCTCGAAACTCGCAGTCGAAACTTGAAGAATTTCTCGGGCCCATTTCAAAATTCTCGCTGAGCCGCCGCGCGGGCTCATTCCAGTCGGGACCCGCTCCATCCTCGAGTGTCCGCTCCTTCAATTTTTGGGTTGGAGCAATCTTGCTCCTGTTGCCTTGGTGTCCGGTGCCGCTCCCCTTTTTTCTTTTGAGTTTAGTTAATTAACTAACAGAACAGTGTTATTGTGTCACGCTAGTCCTGACAGAGTTCCCCTTTACCAGTTCTTTGCGAAACAGTTTTGTGTGACTGTTCTACGAGAACATACAACCTCAAAGCGGACACCAGCCCAGTAGGCACAGAAATATTTAATAAAAATAGCTAGATGACGGTGAGCTATTCTGAACACATCATAGGGCAATTAAAAGCCTATCAGTGGAATGTGAGCACGTTGTCGAACAATTTTCGCGTATCTGACCGATGCGTGGGAACAATCCAATTTTTGCAACGTTGGGACCGTGACACGGCACGTGTCACACGATCCCACACTGCCGAAAAGGTGTGACACGTCGTTAACGTTTTAAGGTAGAGAAAAAGTAGCTCTCCAAGTTTTTGTTTTTAGCGTTTTTCTAAAATCGTTTGAATTACACCCAGCGGTCGAAAACATTCTCTCCGACCGCTCCAGGTGGCGATGAAAAGTGTTCTAGGATAAGCAGAGCCAAGTGAGGATAGGCATATCTGGGAGGTTAGACCAGTATCTTTGTGGATTCGTTGAGTGCTTGGGGGCTCGGCGGAGAAATTTCTAGCTCCAAAATGCATTATTTCCAGAAATTCAGATTCACCATGAGCGATATGAGAATAGCATGAAAACATGAAAATTTTCTTGCTGATTTATATAGTTTTTCAGGAACAGTCCTATTTGGAAGGATGAGGCTTTAGTGAAGATTAAGGGTGAAAGTGAAGAGCTTATTGAGAAAAAAGTCCTTTAAAAATTCCGTTAAATTTCTAAGAATTTACGTCAAGTCGTTAAGCCAGATTTTAACGGAAAATGCCGTTAATTCGTTAAATTCCTCAAATCGTTAACCGTTAAATGTATCTCACTGATTGAAGCCGTTCAATAGAGCTTTTCGAGCCGAACAGAATGGTACCATTGTGAGTATCAAGAACTCAAATGTGGGCGAGTAAGGGTGAAAAAAACTTCACTGCTGCTGTCCGCCGATTTGAAACGGCAGATGGGGCTAAAGCAGTTTAGGCATCTGAGGAGCTGCGAGCATGCCATCGCAAAGTGCTTCCAGTCTCGTGCTCGCCCACGCATTTGTACGCCTTTAGCTCTCCTCGTCTTCCCGCAGTAGTCGACTGAACACGGAAAAAATTGTGTCACATATGGCTAACCTGCTTTTGCGCACCGCTGTAACTTTGTCCAACAATCATAAGCTACGTCGCTGTGTTTCAGAGCCCTTCTTGACCTTTCTACTGCTTACAAAATCCACAAGTTGCAGCCGGAAAGATTCGAACTTAATAGAGCTATTGCGCTCAGAACACGCCCGCAGGTGCAGTTTGCAAGTGGTCGCGCCCATTCGATTGATAGGTTCGATCGTACATGCATTGTGCACGGCGCATTCTCAGCATGATAGTGCAACAGCGACGTACGCCATGCTTGAAGTACTCCGAAAACATGCTAGACCTGGGAAATAAGCTGCTCCAATCGCAAAGAGCCTGCTCCAGTCATTCGTTTTGGCCACCCACTGCGGAAATGCGGTGGTCTGGCAAAGTTGCTTGCTACTAAATGCGGGACTGTGTTCGCAAGGCCGAGATAGACTACCTCGTAAGGTTCGTTGGGATAGCCCAGCTTATTAGAACCCGTCTCTATGACAGTGCATGTACTACTCCTTTCTGTATGGTCTGCCCGTGCGGTAGGGAAGGCGACCGTAGAGTCTCGGGAGCGGTGTACCTCATAACTTGTAGTCAATGCAACAAGCAATACATCGGTGAGACGTGCAGGCCCCTCTGGGTCTGAGTGAAGAAGCACGTGGATGGACTGGAGAAGTGCAAGGTCTCCACGCCTTTGGGGAACACACACTGCGAAGTCGTTGTGGCGTAGCGGTTGGGACAGCGGTGACGATCCTAGCGCGTGAATTCGATACCGCGGCGCAAAAGACTGGAGGCGTTGTGGACGGCGTCCGAGATTGCCGCGGACAACAGGAGAAAGGAGCGGGTGGCCGTGACCCAAGAGCTGGCTCTATTTTCCGTTATCTGTGAGCTTGACCCTGGATAGCGCCAGCCGGAGGACAGCTGAGGGGCTGACCCGAAGGGGAAGCTCATTCACCCAATCGTTCTCTGCCCGAAGGTGACCATCAAGCCTTTCGGCTGTTTCCATAAGGTCAGTCGAGTTGCCTTGTTCCCTATTCGATTCATTCTCTAATTTAACTTTCGAGGCTCCTGCAGCTTGAAATGATCTTTGGACGAGTGATTTCTCAAACTCTTTTTGACTTTCGTAGGCTCTGTAGAAGAGCTCAACAGCTTCACACCAACCTGCACCACTGTTTTCTCTACTTGTTCTACTTTTATTCTAACAGCCGCGCCAGACCCTTTAGTTAATAAGCGTCAACAAGACATTTGGGTTTTCCGACGCTTTTTTTTTCTTGCCGCCATAGGAATCAACCTCGACTTTCGGAAGCACGTTTGATTAGGGGCAGACAATGCCGAGTTCATACGAGTCTAAGCTAGTAGGTGAATGAAGTAATCCCAGCTGATTGTGTGATTTCGAGGACATGCACTACGTGCGTTTAAGCCTCTAGGTTTTTGGAATCATTTTCATTTCTAGCCAAGCCCCTCCTGCAAGTAAACAACAACGATCCTGGCCTTCCAATATGAAGAACGCTGAACCGATCGAGTTCACTAGCACAGTTACCCCCATATATAATAGTAAACTAGAGTGATGTCCCTAAAAGTAAATAGAAATACAGTCGACTCTCGTTATAAAGCCTCCGGATAAGACGCAACTCCTGATCTAACGAAGATCTTTTCTGGAACCGGCAGCTTTCCTTTACAGCAATACAAACCTATTCTGCTTAATACGCTTCGGATCTAAAAAGCACGGATCTGAAAAGAACTCTGCATTCAAAATGACTCTCGTGAACTCTGAAGTGAACTCAACAATGATCTAGGCCTTCCACGGCGCTCAGCTCCGGTCCCACACAGACATCGAGAGCGAGCAAGATCCTGATTGAGTTTGTGATCGGACCTAAAAATTTATTGCCTCCTCAAAGCTGAGAGCGACATCCTTGCGAAGACGTCCTCGAGATCGACGTTTTTGCGCGTGAATGGCCGGCAATTTTTGGAGTACATGAAGTGCAGCCGATTCATTAGAAGCAATAAAAGCACCTTTAAGCAGGGAGAGTTCCTCTACGAGAAACGACGGGAAATATCTGCTCTAACACAGTTTACTTAAAACAGTGCTTCACACATTTGTTTGAGGCCTAGAGAATCTGGTATGGAAGCTATATGCTGTTACCGGATGTTTTGTTGCAGTCAAAAGTCTTGAACCATGCGGGACTCTAGCCGGTACCTCGTGCCTCGGGCCTCTTATACCAAGAGCGCAGAACCGCTTGATCGCACACAACATCCTTATAACACTGTGAGTGCTGAGAGGCCATTGCAACGGGAATGTGGCAAATGTTGCGAGCCATAACACGGCGCTAGTGGTGTAATGGACTAACATCCTACCCAGAAAGCAGAGAGTGGGGCCTGTGTCAAACTTGCCCACATCCCAGGGTTCCTTCCCTTGCCCAGTCTGCTCACCATAATCCAACCAAGGGGTTTCGTTTTTTGTGCACGGACCATGTGCCCCATAAGTAGCCTCAGTTTTTCTGTTGTTCGCGTCCCATTTACCTCTGGTATTCCTCATACCTTCACATGTTTGTCGTGCTAGGAGGTATTACAGAGAGTTGCTCTGAAAACAAGGGAAGCATTAGTAATACAAGGATGCTCTACGACTTCACACTTTCTTAGTGGTTACATATTTCGTCGCAAATTAGTTCGCCAATGTATGCGATTTTACACAGATCTGTTCATAGATGCGAGTAGAAAGGTCAGCTCCGGTAAGGACGCCGCTCCCGTTACACCGCAGATCTTCGCCGGTCCCATCAAATGCCTAATAACGCGAGGAGTCACCAATTTTTTGAATACAGACTTCGCAAGAGATTTGTCCACCTTATCCAACCGCCCTGATATTCGCATCTTTCAGACTGAAGTGTCCACCGAAGTACAGGATCAGAGGCGGAATTTGTATGGAAATGAGCGCTGCTGTTGGCATTGGACATTAGAAGATGTGTTGTACTACTGTTGTTATAGATGCCTTCACGACTGTGCAATGAGCGGGACGTGATTAGTTCAATTTTCACCACTGTTGATTATGTGTGATGAACACATCTCTAGTTTCCTGAGGGAAGAACTGAGAGCTAGGACGGTCAGAGGGCACAACAATGGCAGCGTTTGCAGATAGTCGCTTCGTCCACTGTTAGGACGGCAGTTCACTACAGTTGTGCTCTTGATGAAGTTTTATCGAATGTCGAAAATTTTCGAAAATGAACGATCGAATTTATTCACTCATCAGTTTTTTCGAATGACCGAAAATCGAATAAACTTCATTTTTCGTTTATTGGATGAAAATTTATTCAATATTCGAATAATTTTGAACTATTCGATTCTCGAATAATGTTGAAATAGTCGATTATTGAGTAATGTATGAATATGCTCCCTTTCGATGGTCGAATTCGAGCGATTACTCGAGTTTCAGAACCATTGATGTTCAAATTCGAAGGAATATTCGAAAATCTAGAAATATTGAATATTCGACTATTCGAATAATTATTCGAATATATTTGTTCGAACACAACTACACAATTCACCCATTCATATCGAGTTCATCCTTGCGTTTCACTCATGACGCTGAGTGATGGAGAAGCACTCACGGAATCGTGGAATGCTGCAGAACACAGCAGCATGCCTTGTAAAGGCGATTCCATGTGATGCTGACAACAGAGGAGGAGATCAAGGACACCGCAGTTGCCGTGTTCGCTTTAAGGTTGGATCGAGAATTCTGAAAGAGAAGTTAACACATTCACGACAACAAGAGCCACCGGTGGCTCATAACTTTTCGCGCAATTTTTTGTACTGCTGCCTCGGTTTTTTATGGATGTTTTTTCTGTTCTCTAATTATTTGTGATAGGGGAATGTCCAACAGGAGTAAGCAAGAAAATCAGATAGCAAGATGCTTTCATCAGATATATCGAATTAAAAAATTTTACTAGGAAGGAGACCAATTCTACAATCAAATCAATTCAAGTCAGTATTTTTTGGGGAGGGGACGTTCTGCCTGAAAGCGGCGCGGGCAAAGACGCGAGACAGCGCCTGCGGAGCCAATTAGCGTCGACTCGCGCAGTGACACCCGCCGCTTCGCACTCAGCCAGGCAGCCCTCGTCGCGGAGGCGATGCTGACCCAGCCAATCACGGGAGCCTGTAAGCCAGCCAGATTTGGTGTAACTACAATCGATGGAGGGATAGGAGGTCCAGACGGCTTGCATTGGCAGTCCAGAAATTGGGATTGATCTGAACCCTACCATCTCCTATATTAGAATTTCGAGCTCTATCGAACGAGCCGAGGGGCGCGTGGAGCGCAGTTGGAGGAGACGCCGGCTGTCGCCTGCAGACGATACCAGGTTGCTGGTTCGGAAAGGCCAACCAAGCCTTCCATCCCTTCGGGGTCGGTGAATTGGTACCAGACTTGTCTGGGAAAGGTAAAGCGCTGACTTGTTCATCGGCTGGCCACCGGAAGTCACTGTATGGCCAAATACGCATTCAACTCGCCTCCACGAGATCCCGTAGAAGTAGAATCCGTGGCGCATCCCAAAGGGAATTGAATAACGCCGCCCTTTACCCTTTTATCCTTTATCGAACGAGCCAGGAAAGAATCTTGCCTCAATACCCCTTACAACTGTTTTTTTCTCGCGCTTTTTAACTTTCGTTAAATATCAGTTTTTATTTATACCAGAATTAACTATGAGGCATACTTCCAACCTAGTGATGTTAACTCTACCATCTCCTGTATTAGAATTTCGAGCTCTATCAAATGATTCAGAAAAGAACCCAGCATCAATAACCCTTAAATCGGCTTTTAGGCGTTGTTTATTTTCGTTAAATATCAGTGTTTATTTATATCAGTTAATTGTGAGGCATGCTTCCAGGCTGAAATTGTGCGAGGAATATAACTAGATAGACGAGAGACTTTCTAAGAGCACCCCAAGTGCTCAACCTTTTTGAAAACGACATTAGGATCCTTCAATATGTAGAGCATGTTCACAGTCTGAAATTGCCCAAAGAGTTCAATTTGATAGTCAGTGGATCTCCTAAGAACACCGATGTACTCTAGTTTTCTCAAATCATTTCATGAGTGTTTCCTAACTCGTTAATTGGTGGAGGAGACTTTGGCTATGCAGGCTCACTGCGTGTGGAACGTGAGGTCAAAGTACTGCTAGAAGCCACAAATGACTGGACGAGCAATTTGAAGTATTGTGTGATGAAATTTATTCTCGGTGAACTTTAGATTCGATGAACCACCTATTCAATGTTCTTTTCGAAATATATGATGTGTGCATTATAAAGTTCCATGGAAAAAACAGTTACGAAACTCTAAAGAGATGCCATGTTCAAACTAACGCTTCAAACTTTGTTAAAAGATCTCTGGTCTATCTAATTGGAATCTTTGTGCAATTTTCGCCTGGAAGCAAGTCTCGCATTTATTCATGACATTTGTGAATAAAAACCGATATTTAGCGACAATTAAACAACGCCGGAAAAAATGCGCTTTAAGGGTTATTGAGGCTGGGTTCTTTTCTGGATCACTTGATAGAGCTTGAAGTTCTAGAACAGCAGATGGTAGGGTTTACATCAGTTGTATGGAAGCATGCCTCGCTATTAATCCTGGTATAAATAAAAACTGATATTTAACGAAAGTTAAGCAGCGCCTGAAAAAATTGTTGTCAGGGTGAATGAAGGCAAGATTCCTTCCCACCTCATTCGATAGAGCTCGAAATTCTGATATAGGAGATATTAGGGTTCAGATCAACCCGAGTTTCTGGACTGTCATTGCAAGCCGTCTGAGCCTCCTATCCCTCTATCGATTGTAATCACACCAAATCTGGTCGTCCCGTGAGCGCGAAGCGGCGGGTGTCACGGCGCGAGTCGACGCTAATTGGCTACCCGCGCCGCTTTCAGGCAGAACGTCCCTCACCCTATTTTTTGCCCAAACTTTGCGCAAGGAGGTTATTTGGGTGCTGATCACGAATCTGTCATCCTTTTTCAAAATCCGACAGTCTTACTCACCCGTACCCAAATTAGGTACGGGTGAGTAAGGCTGTCGGAGTCATGGTCACCGATTTCGCCCAAATTTTGCCTAGGGGGATTATTTGGGATGCTGATCACGAATCCGACATCCGTTTTAGGTGTTACGGTGGACTGGGGTAGATTATGATAGGTACGGGTGACTAAGGCTGTCGGCGATCACTCGTACCTACCGTACTCTACAGTACTACCAAAATGGATACCAGACTCGTGATCAGCACCCTAAATAACCTCTCTGGTTGAAGTTTGATAGGAAAAAAGCACGAAAAACAAAGAAGTGATCCGCGAGGGCGCATGAGCGCGCGTAGAAAGGCGCGCGTGCCCCTGGCGGCTTTCTGCCGCGAAACTGTCGTCACTGTGTTAATGTGACCAGATTAATAACAGCGGCACCTGTTATGCGACGATCTTTCAAAACAATTTTCGAGCAAGGTGTGGGCAAGTGCAGTTGAATCGCTCTGCGCGTTGAAGGTATAAAAGAGTGGAGAACGGAGGATTCGGAACAGTAGCAACACTCCGCTCTCGTTAAAATTGACAAGCAATGATTTATAAGACATGTATACAACATTAATAATGACCCAATATAATATGATTACATAGGAGATCTATATAGTATTTCACTGTAACGTGGAACTCCAGTACTTATTTAAAGCGATATTATTTAAATGCATTGCAAGATTTAAATAGAACCCCAAACAAGTGGCTTCAGTCAAGCAAGGAGCAGCAGCAATAGCAACACTTACCAGACACAAAGCCACCGCATTCTCCGGGAGATGGGGCCTTGAAGTGGGCCCAAAAGTTTATCACCCGATCAGCTAACGCACGGCTTCGAGTTGGCTTCTATTTAAATAGAGGTAGTCTGAGTGAAGAAACATCTTGGGAGTCACGACATGAGTGGGGAGAACAGCACTGAAACAAGCTGAAGCCAGAAAATGAGGAATTACTTCAAGTAGCACTGCACCCGCTGAAAAAACAGAACAACTAACGTAAGAACCCATTTTACACTGGATGCAGTAAAGGTAAGGGGGATGAAGCTCGGAATCCCACTGGAACTGAAGGAGTGTCCACTGAAGGAAGATCCGCATCATGGTGATGAGTAGCTCACATAGCTCCTTAACGGGACCACAAAGGATAAGATATGACATCAGATGGCTCAGAAAGACGGTGCGATGGAGGCAGTCTTAAAACGGAAAGGGAACTTCGAATGCTTCAACTACTCTGAAGGTCCATGAACGACTAGTACGACTTGCTCTCTGGTATTCCTGGACCGGGACAGGGCTTGCAGTTGGTTACTCCAACCGAGGAAGCTCATAACATCTGATAATAGTTGTAAAGAACAATGGCATGCACGAAGGCTCGAAAGCTGCCATAAGAACTCCGGTGATGAGCGGAAACGTAGACGCAGGGGAGATGACTAAGGGTCGGTTCTGAGTCCAATCTTGGCTTCACAGCTCGAGCAGTTCTAGTGGTTCTGAATCCATTTCTCTTCCTATTGACACTCCACTGCAAAGTATCTAGAGCTACACGAACGACATCAGTCATGAGGCTGACAGAGAGAAGCTGCAGCTGCATTAGATAGCGGCATGCGGCTGAACTTAAAGAGCATCCAGTTGATCAGCTTTGAAAAGTGCATTGGGCACATCCCGGATTGCATCGAGCAGTCGTCGAAAAGGTGGAGTTTCGATACCTTGGGAATGAGCTATTTGATGAGAGAGGTGTGGACCAAAAGGCTAGCCAACGAATAAACGCAGCTTAGCTCAAGCATATGGAGTCCACCGGAATACTCGTTGATCGGAAATGAGTCAGAAAACTCAAGGCGTGCTGTAGAACAGTAGTCAGGTTTGCCCTCCATAGTGAGTTCCACACTCTGGAAAAGGGACCGGACTGGCAGCTGCGCGCACCTGAAATGGGTGAGGAACGAAGGTGCCAAGAGAGTGATTAACAGAACTCTGATTCTGCTTACAGTGAGGGAGCAACACCTGTGGTGGCACGAACATCCTATCCTACTATATATAAAAGAGTAAGCGGTTGTGTCTGTCCTTCCGTCTGTCCGTCCGTCTGTCCATCTGGCCTTTCGTAAACGTCGAGTAGTAGCCATCCGGGTTCAGGTGAGGTGTCACGTGCGTCGTGTTGAGAGGGGCCAGAAGACGTGTCGCCGATGTCACGCAAAGGGCGTTCGAGTTCCGAACACGTGTCATCGGCGTCGTGAAAGCGAGCGTCCGAGTTCAGAAAGGGTGCCACCGACGTCGTTCAACAGGCATCTGGATTCAGAAAGCCGAAGTCGCGAAAGGCCTGTCCGGATTTAGGCGACGTGTCACCGATGTCGCACCAGGGGTTCCGGGTTCACACGACGTGTCAACGATGTTGCGCAAAGCACGTTCGTGTTAAGAACACATGTCACCGACGTCGTTATCAGGTGTCTGGATTCGGAAGAGATGTCACCAATGTCGCGAAAGGCCTTCCAGATTCAGACGACGTGTCACCGATGTGTTGAGAAGACATGTCACCGACGTCGTTCATCAGGTGCCTGGATTCAGAGGAGGTGTCACCAATGTCGCGAAAGGCCTTCAAGATTCCGACGACGTGTCAACGATGTCGCGCAAAACACGTCGGGCTTGAGAACACATGTCACCGACGTTGTTCAACAGGCGTCCGGGTTCAGAAAAGGTGTCACCGATGTCGCGCCAAGGGTTCCGCATTCACACGACGTGTTACCAGTGAAGGTGGGACCACAAATGGGGGACCGGTAAAGAATGGGGTCCAATAGGGACCGGCAAAGGGTTGACCAATAAAGGAGGGACCAGTGAAAGTGGGACCAGCAATGGGGGGGGGCGGCGAGAGAGGGGTCCAGTGAAGAAGGGACCGGTGAAGAAGGAAGGGAAGGGGATGGGTGAGGAAGGGACCAGTAATGGGGACCGGTGAAGGAGGGGGGGGGGGGGGGAGCGGGCCAGTGAAGGGTAGACCGGAGAAGGGGGAGGGGTCCAGTAAAGGGGGGACCGGTAGATGGTTGACCAGTGAAAAGGGAACCGGGTGAAGGGGGACCGGTAAGGAAGGGACCAGTAATGGGGACCAGTGAAGGGGGACCAGGTAAAGGGGGGACCGGTGAGGAAGGGACCAGTAATGGGGACCGGTGAAGTGGGGCAAGGGGTCCAGTAAAGTGGGGACCGGAAAAGTGTTGATGAATAAATGGGGGACCAGTGAGGGTGGAACCAGTAATGGGGATCGGTGAAGGATAGGGGGACCAGTGAAGGATAGGGGGAGCAGTGAAGAAGGGGCCAGTAAAGGGAGGTCCAGTGAAGGTGGGAGCAGTAGTAGGGGCAGACGAAGGAGGGGGGGGGGCAGAGAAGGGTGAACCGGAAAGGGCTGGCAATAAAAGGGAACCAGTGAAGAGGGACCAGTAATGGGAGACCAGTGAGGGTGGGACCGGTGAGGGAGGGGAAGGGGTCCGTGAAGGGGACCTCTATAGGGTTGACTAATAAAGGGGAGAGCAGTGAAGGTGGGACAGTAATGGGGAGCGGTGAAGTGAGGAGGTCCAGTGAAGGGGGACCAATAAATGGAGTACCAGTGAATTAAAAGTCAAGATGGGACCAGTAAGGGAGCCAATGAAGGGAAGACCATTTAAGGGGGTTCAATAAGGGGTCCTGTAAAAGAACCATTGAAGGAGGGGGGGGGGGGGGGGACAAGTGAAGGAAAGTAGTGAAGGGGATCAGGGGGATCAGTGAAAGGGACCAATAAGGGGACCAGTATTTTCTCAGTGTCGTCCAACGTGGCGTCAGAAGACGTGCTACAGACGTCGTACCACGTGTGTCGGGGTGCACAAGACGTGTCGTAGAAGTCGTGACATATGCGTCCGGACTCAGCAGATGTGTCACATACGTTATCCAATGTGCATCCGGATCCAGAAGACGTGCCACAGATAAGGCTTTGCACAGCATCCGCGAGATTTTCAGATGGCTTTTTAAAGGCTTCTTGTAACAACGAGTGTGTGCGTACTTGATTCTCACTTCCGTTTTCTGCCGGCACATGGGTAAGGGGGTATAGGTGGAGCGGGTGAGGGGGGAGGGGTAGGGAGAATGAGTAAAGGAATCGGAGTAATGTTATTCCCGTCAGACTGTGAACTGCATCGCCAATCGATATCATTTGTGTTTCCGCAGAATAAGCACCTCGGAGTAAGGCTCTCTATGTGTTCCTCGCCATGTATGCCACGAGTACTTCAGAGAATGAATCGCGGACGTGCGGTAGAGGGTGGGTAGGCCCCATAGGAGCAGTTTTGAAGATTCTGTCCTACCGTATCCCGCTATCACCATCACCACCTAAATATAAAAGAGTTTGTCCGTGGAGTGATAACCTAACCTAAGTGAGGTACGCCGCATCATCCACAGCGAGAGCGGTCGAGTGATCTAACCTAAGTGAGGTACGCCGCATCATACACAGCGAGAGGGGTGAGTGATCTAACCGAAGTGAGATACGCCGCATCATCCACAGCAAGGGTGGTCGAATGATCTAACCTATGTGAGATATCACCACCTATCACCATCACCACCTATCATCACCATCACCTCACCACCTATATATAAAAGAGTTTGTCCGTGGAGTGATCTAACCTAGGTGAGGTACGTCGCATCATCCACAGCGAGAGCGGTCGAGTGATCTAACCTAAGTGAGGTACGCCGCATCATCCACAGCGCGGGCAAAATTTGCTGTTGAACGTGGGATGTTGCTGCAGCAGAGGAAACACAGCCCTTTACTGCTTAACACAACAGCACCTACGCGCGCTTTTGAGCGTCCAGATTCAGAAGCCGACTTCGTGCCATTGGCATGAGAAGACTACTAAAGGGGTAAGGGTAGAAGGGGGACTTTGAGGGTGGAGAACCGACGGCGATAAGGGGGCAGCGACCAGGAGGAGCATCGTGATGGTCGATGGCAGGGGTGTGCGTAAATGAAATCCGAAAATTCGTAAATCGCAAATCGTAATTACGAAAAAATCGTCGTAAATCGTAAATCGTAAATCGTAAGAGTTGCTTAACATGTAGTGCAGTGACAGCAATTTTTACAGTTTCTTCGCCAAAATTAACCAAAGGTGATCCAATATTTACTTATTTATCGTGTTATTTTCATCTTACCCTCGACGGCTTTCTTGCCAATTTTTTTCCTTTTACTTTCATTTTCTCTCTAGTCAGGCTCCTTTCAAATCAAACTTTACACATATCAAAAAAAGTCCAGAAAATTGTCGACCCAAGCACTTCACTTTAACCTTTGCATGGTGTTCGAACAAAAAGCTTACAGCGTTTGCGTGACCGATAAATTCCCAACCTCTTAGCAATTCTTTGATTTGCGTATAAGTCTAGGAGAGCAGAAGCAGTATGAAAAGGCCACCAGCACTGCTAAAAAGTTGAAAAATAGCTCACCTCTAATTATCTTTACAAAAGCAGAAGTTGCGCAGTACTCAAACAAAAATAGCGTACTGAGCGAATGGATACCGTATCTCAAGCGCATAACGCACAGAGAAACCTCCACTTTCCTACCTCTTGAAATATATCCAGGAACATTACTATGACAGACTGAAGGAACTTGTGGAAATTGAAACATTATGACCATATTTCTTGGGTACCCTTTTTAGTCGCTTTCAAATGGAAGGTATAACGCGTAGCTTTCTTAAGGCGTCTCCAGATTTTTTGCCAGATGTCAGCTTTGACTTGAAAGCTGTTTAGTTTGATTTGAAAGGAATCCAATTTGAGTTGGGGAGAATACAATTTAAGTTTTGAAAAGTTCAAGTTTCAATTGTAAAAATCCATTTAAGGCAAGACAAGACGGTATATAAACCACAACAGGAAGATTAAAGTCAGGAAACTTCTTCGCTGCAATCTCTATTATTAACAGAGATTTTGAATTCGTGTATCACGCGGTGGTTGTTGTTTGTTGCTTGTTTTGTTGTTACACATCCATTGTGCAATAAGAGGATATCAAACAACAAGCACGACGTGATACACGATCTCAAAATCGCTGTTAATAGTAGAGATTGCAGCGAAGAAGTTTCCTGACTCTAAAAGTACCCACAAGTTCTGAAACATGACCTACAACATCAACCAGCTACTTACCTACGGCGCTAGCTTCCTAATCAAGTTGGTCTGTAGTTGTCCAATTTCGAAAACGTTAAAATATTGCACTATTATTTAATAATTACCAGCAGTCGCTCGGGCTACCCCTCGCTAGTTCGTGATCAACTATTACTTTTCGAGACTCTAAGGCATTCAAAACGGATTAGGTAGGGAAAGAAAGGAATCTGCCATATGCATAGCCTCTTCATGCTCGACACAGCGGCGACTGCGCGCGCTTCTGAGCTTCTTGATCCAGTAAACGGGCCCCCTACGTCGCGCAGCAAGCATCCTGATTCTAAATACGTGTCACCGACCGTGCCGTGAGCAAGGGAGGACTACTAAGGGGGTAGTGGAGAAGGGCGGTAAGGGGGACCTCAATGGTGGACCTGGAGGGCGACCAGGAAGGAAAGGAATAACCTGGAGGAGAGGGCAGGACGGGGAAACCAGCAAGAAGAGACCAGTAGGTGTCAATAGTGGTAACAAAGAAGTGGGCCAGTAGTTGGGACCAGGAAGGTGGAGAGCTAAAGAGGGGAGAGAAGACCTGTAAAGGTGGACTAGAAATGAGATCCAGTAAGAAGAAACGAGAGAGGCGAACCTGGCTTCGGAAGACATGTCAACGAACAACTTGAAACGCTAGCTGTTGAGCATGAGAACGATTGCGGAGGAACAACCTGAGGGACAGTAGTACTGCGCAGCACAAACCAATGACATTACTGGCCGGTCAGGAAAGACCGCCTATGATGAAGGTACCGAAGTGGTGAAGGGTTTGATGCCGATAAAGTACGCACCAAGTCCTAGATGCTAGCGAATTTTATGTTTTACAATAACAACTTTCCATAGGTCAGTGATGCTACAAAGTCGCGCGAAGCGCGCAAGTGCGAGACACGCCGATGGGAGTGTCGGAGCACTTCTATATATATAAAAGAGTTCGTCCGTAGAGTGATCTAACCGAAGTGAGGTAAGCCGCATCAACCACAGCGAGGGCGGTCGAATGATCTAACCTATGTGAGATATTACCACCTATCGCAATCACCTTTGTCCGTGGAGTGATCTAATCTAATGGTAAGTGAGGTACGCCGCATCATCCACAGGGAGAGCGGTCGAGTGATCTAACCTAAGTGAGGTACGACGTATCATAGCGAGGGCGTTCGAATGAACTAACCTAAGTGAGGTACGCCACATAATCCAAAGCGAGAGCGGTCGAATAATCTAGCCTAAGTGAGATAAGGATAAGGATAAAGGACGGCGTTACTCAGTCCCTTTTAGGATGCGCCAGCGCATTCTACTTCTACGGGATATCGTGGAGGCGTGTTGAATGCGTATTTGGCCATACAATGACTTGCGGTGGCCAGCCGATGAACAAGTCAGCGCTTTATCCTTCCCAGACACTCTGGTACCAATTCACCGACCCCAGAGGGATGGAAGGCTTGGTTGGCCTGGGCGGGAATCCGAACCAGGAACCTGGTATCGGGTGCACGCGACCGTCGGCGCCTCCTCCGACTGCGCTACACACGCCCTTACCTATGTGAAATACACCGCATTATCCACAGCGAGGACAGTCGATGATCTAACCTGAATGAGGTACGCCTCGTCATCTACAGCGCGGGCAAAATTTGCTATTGAACGTGGGATGTTGCTGCAGCAGGGGAAACGCAGCCCTTTACTACTTAACACAACAGCGCCTACGCGCGTTTCTGAGCATCCAGATTCTGAAGCCGACTTCGTGCCATTAGCATGAGAAGACTTCTGAAGAGGTAAGGGTAGAAGGGGGACTTTGAGGGTGGAGAACCGACGGCGATAAGGAGGCAGTGACCAGGAGGAGCATCGTGATTGTCGATGGGGAGAGCAATGAAGCAGGCCAGGAGGTGGCACCAGGAAGAGTTTAGGCAATATGTAGGGATCATTAGGGAGTTGCCAATCAGGGGAGGGGGACAGTAAGGAGGGACAGCAAAGGGGATCCATTACCATTAAGAGAGACCGTATTTAGAGTATGTGACACCGATGTCCCACAATGCCGTCGTCGTGTTGTTAGCGTGGGAGGCCTACTTAATTGGGGTAGAATAGTAGGGAGGACCTGAGGGGGAAGGAGGAATATATCTTGAAGAAGGGACCTGGAGGCGGGTCTAGGACGGGGAACCAAGAAGAAGAGAAGAAGAACTCATGCGGAGAAGAAGGAATCTGCCATATGCATAGCCTCTTCGTGCTCGACACAGCGGCGAGTGCGCCTTGATCTCCTCTCGGCCGCACCGACGGCTTTTTGACGGCTTTGCCGTGGCAATAAACTCTCATCATCAATTGTAGCTGACACCTTTGTCATGGTTTCTTCAGGAAGAACATCTTAACTACGTCGATTAGGCCAAGCTAGAAAAAAAAGGGAAAAAATGGACGACATCCACAAAAACGCTTGTTTGCCCAATATCGATTGATGGCGATGGAAGTTCAAAAACGAACTTCAGATTCGTATTCAGCGACCTCGATTACCCCTAGGCCTAAAGTTTCGTGCCGCTTGAACGTCATCCTCAAAAAATCGATAATATCGATCGATATCGATTGCCTCCCAAACCCCCCCCCCCGTCGATGATCTAAATGCCCAGGTACGGTTGCCGACGTGCTCGGCACGTCTACGGCTCGCCATGCACGGTTGCCGACGTGTTCGGCACGTCTCCGGCTCGCCATGCACGGTTGCCGACGTGTTCGTAGGTCCACGGCTCGCCATGCAGGGTTGCCTACGTGTTCGGCACGTCTCCGGCTCGCCAGGCACGGTGGACCACGTGTTTGGCACGTCAACGGCTCGCCATGCATGGTTGCCACGTGTTCGGCACGTCCACGGCTCGCCATGCACGGTTGCCGACGTGTTCGACACGTCTCCGGCTCGCCATGCACGGTTGCCGACGTGTTCGGCACGTCTACGGCTCGCCATGCACGGTTGCCGACGTGTTCGGCACGTCTACGGCTCGCCATGCACGGTTGCCGACGTGTTCGGCAGGTCTACGGCTCGCCATGCAGGGTTGCCGGCGTGTTCACCACGTCTACCGCTCGCCATGCACGGTTGCCGACGTGTTCGACACGTCTCCGGCTCGCCATGCACGGTTGCCGACGTGTTCGGCACGTCTACGGCTCGCCATGCACGGTTGCCGACGTGTTCGGGATGTCTACGACTCGCCATGCACGGTTGCCGACGTGTTCGGCAGGTCTACGGCATCGCCAGGCACGTCGATGTTCAACAATCGCTTCCAACACGCAGTGCCCCCACTCCAGTTGTGACGGACGGAAACACGCACACACATACTGTTCCTCTATATCTAGTAGGATAGCAAAACCGGTTTTTTACTCTAATGAATGAGGAATGGCCTAAAGAGGACAAGAAGACGGCCGAGGTGTTCTATTATCCGGGTTTGGGGGCGAAGCCCCCAACCAGACGTTTGGCGCTGAACGTCTGGTTATCGATAATTTGAGTGATGCTATCGGTTTTCTCTCAGACCTAACCAATCGAGGTGGGAGTAGCGTGATTGTGTTGGTCGACGGGAGCGTTCATAGCAATTGGGGTGCTTCGATCAAGTAGTCAATATCGATCGGTATTATCGATCCTCTGATCGCGACACTGAATTTCTCTCAGATGCATTGAAGGAAGGAAAATCAATGGGAGACCGAAAATCCCACCAGAGGAAGACATGAGTCACTTTCTGTAGTGGTTCCTCAATTGCACGAATAAAGTCCCACCCTTCCCTTCCCCCAAGTTTTCGACTAACCAGGCTCTCGTATATAGTTCTTCCAGTACGTCTCCTCAAAATTAGTGGCCAATGTCATTATCTGGAAGGCGCTCCTTTTGATTTGGAAATTGTTCTCTTTGATCTCAAGAGCATACTTACTTCGCGCGCTGGGTTACTAAGCTATTTCTACCTGCCCAGGTCCTCCAATTTTCAGCGGTGAACCAGGACAGGCCAGCGAAGAAAGTTCGTCGGACCTACGCTCGGTTCGACTAGGCTTTCAATCAAGTCTCGTCTCTAGATCCCCAATTTTCGGCAGTGCTTTGACCAGTTTCCGAACTACTATATTATTTATTTATTTGTTTATTTATTCATCACTAATTGTGCGCTCAGTACTAAGCGTTAAACACAAACATTAGAACACAACAACATTAATAATGGCAAACCATTAACCAAGCTGTACATCCGGAACAAAATCATGAATAAAACTCTAATAAAGAGAAAAAGAAAGCACGGACTGCGATTTGGAATTTTTTAGATAGCAGCAAATGTCATGTCCTAAGAGATTTCACGACCACTGTTTGTTTGTTTCTCCAAGAGTAGCCCTGCTTTGTTTTGTTATAATAATAGAATTTTTCTGTAAAAGCCTTTATATGCGGAGGAGGGTAGCATTTTTTCCTTAAGTCACCTTTTCCGAAATTCACCACACCTCGTGGAGTAAAGCGCGATGACAGGAGGAGACAGTCAGCATTCGAGATTAGGCTCGACGAGCTGCAGTGAGTTGTGAACACAACCCTAGACGAAGCAGGAGTGTTGCGGACGTTTTCCTGAGTGCTATATAGAGATGTGAGTGATACTCAGCAAGGCATCAATCATTCTGTAGGCACTGCCCACGTCCGACTTTCCATAAATCTTGGCATTGTTAGCACTGATGATATTAAGTTGACTGCAGCTGTTGACCAAGATTGGTATCGACCTTTATTCTGGCTAACGTTTCGGAGATGGCGCCCTCGTCAGAGCCTGGAAGAGTCGAAGTAACATTTGGAAACTATTCGCGCAAACACCATTTCATCTTACAGAAACTAATTCCTAAGGAAACAAGGAGACAAGGAGCGATGTAGTAGGAACCAGCAACGCTAACCTTTACGGTGGAGGTTGAGACGATCCACCAGTCACCCTTAGCTGGAGGTGGGCTAACTCAGGTGGGTGGGCGAGCTTATATTTACGGACCACCTGCCCCGGGGACCCCCTTGAGCACGACCACGTAGGTCAAACCCGCAGAGGTCGACGAAGGGCGCCAGCTCTTGCGTCACCGCGATGCACTCCTCCTTGCGGTTGATTTTTGGATTTTAGGCAGCGCTTCGAGTGTTCTGCGTGCCGAGATGTCGCGCTCGCGCGCCAAGATCGTCACAGCACCTCAACCATTGCGCCACCATGGCTTCGGACCCTGTGCTCTCTCAAAAGGGTCGACACTTTGGACTGCGACTCTTCCAGGCTCTGACGAAGGCAACATCGCCGAAGCGTTAGCCAGAATAAAGGTCGATACCAATCTTGGTCAACAGTTGCAGTCAACTTCATTTCATTCAGTGGGCGTTTTTTTGCGTGTTCGACTTCGACGCTAGGGATGCTTCCCTACCCGATTACGGGGCAGCTCGGCCCCGAGCATGCTGAGTCATCGCGGCGGGGCAGATTCCAGACGGAAGAGTGCCGATCCTACATCTCTAGCCGCACGTGCAATTCATGCGATTGCTTTCCAACGATGGAGAGACTTCACACTGAGACTGAGATCCAAAAGAACGAGGATGTGGCGGGATTTGGAAGTACCATTGTTACGAAATGGCGTCGTTCGAACCGGTTCTCGCTTGCTTCCTCACAGCAAAGGGGTAGAGATATGGCGATATATATCCCACCTCGAGATGGTCAGCTATGTATGAGTGGGCGTATAGGAAGACAGTCTCAGGCGGAGAGACCAGCACCTTTGTGTGCTGTGGATACCCATCGCTTAAGGATCGAGAGTGCGAGGTGTGCAATCAGCCTCTGCCTTTCTGCAAAGTCAGAAGGGGACACTTCATAACGGATCCTGAAAATCCGGTTCGCCCCCACTTCTGTGAGCCAAGAAGCGCCCCTCGTTCTATTATGCGCCGTAGGGTGATCGAGAGGTCAACGAATTTTGGGCACAACCCTATACGGGAACTCCAACCAGCGTTATCCATGGTTTAGTAGCTGATGTGGCACAGCCACGCTTCGGTCAGGTGGCACATGAGAACAAATATTGTTTAGAGAACGATATTTATGGTTGCAGGCGATTCTTTCACAGTATACTGAATTACTTCAGTATCTCTCAATTACACGATAACTCTAATACTGTTCATTTCTCTCAAGAATGTGCTCTGTTCTTTGAAGCCGTGAAGTTACGGTAGTTCTGTTCTCACCGTTATCTGATGAGCCGCTCCGCGGCGGAGAAGTTCCCACCGTTATCTGATATAGCTGCCCTGCGGCAGCGCAGTTCCGCACCGTTATCAGATATGACTCAGGCTCCGCCTCGCCGCATTCCTGCGGAACTAGCGTATAAAAGGCGTGAGCTGTAACTGTGAGCCAGTTCTTCCTGTTCTCGTCTTCTAGTTATTCTTCCTCTTCTCGTCTTCTAGTTATATGGTTACATTAATTCTCTAGGCACACTACAAATACACTATAAGTTATCATCCTCCTCCGCACTGCACAATAAGAAGCAAATAAGGACAAGACGTCATATTATTATTAAGGTAGCCTTTGATTATTGTTGTATTTATTGGTGTATTTCGTTATTTCGTTATTGTCGGTATATTTGTATGTAAATAAAGTTTAATTACCCAAGTTTGAGGTCGAATATTGAAGTCCCGCGTGGCACGGTATATATATATATATATATATATTGCGACTACAGTATCGACTTATCGTTTAACGACTATACTCACATATTCGACTTCAATTGGTGCATCGGCCAAAGTACGACGGGAGAAGGTGCGCCTCTTATTTTCTGCTATTCACTTCTGCTTCACAACTTCGACATTAAACTGCACCTTCGCACCTTACTGATCGAAGTTTGTGCACTATAACGGGAGACTTCTAAGGTCACACTAGCATTATACCACGTTGACTTTCCGCGTATTGACCGTAAAATGGCTACAGTGGTTAGAACGCAGAAAGGACTCATGACTAAACGCCTCAACGCGATCTCCGAGTGGCTGCACAATAACGAAGCCTTGCTGTATACACCTCCAGACGAGGATAAAAGGAAACGTGCAAGCAAATGTCGTCTAGCACTGAAAATGTGCGATGACTATATCGAACTTTTGGAATCGTCGTTAAGCACGCTGGCAGCAGCGTACGACAACGTCGAAGACCGTTCACAGGAGGAGGACAAGGAGTTTGAAAAATATGTGGATAAAGCACAAGATACCGTGATGAAGCTGCAGGATCGGAAGGACAATCTGATAAGCACTCTTCACGAGTTGGAAGGCGATCTCAATGGAAGGGATCAAGACGCACAACAAGAGATAGGACACACGAGCCTACTCTCACTTAGCAAGCTCCCGGCTATTCCCATACCAATATTCAGTGGTAAGCGATGGGAATGGGACAACTTTTGGGCACTGTTCCAAGCGAACGTGCACAACCAGGATTTGACAGATCTGCATAAATTCAACTACCTACTGTCCTCACTCACAGGCGAAGCAAAGCAGTCAATCGCACGATTCCAAGTTACCGCAGCTAACTATTTCAAAGCGCTGGAACACTTAAAGAAGCGCTACGGACAACGAGAAGGAATAGTTCGCGACTTGCACAAGTCTTTGAAGAACTGTACGGCATCAGGCCCTCGCACGGAGGATCAGCGTCAATTGTTCGAGAAGGTATCAGCGATAGCAGCTCAACTGAAGGATCACGGTGAACATCTAGACAGCTACCTCACGATCCATACATTTCTGCAGAAGTTCCATAGCAGAATCCAGAAGGCAGCCATGGAGAAGTGCCTTCGACATGAAGTAAACTCCGCGCACCACGAAGCCGAAGAAGCACCACATCATACCAACTGGACACTGGAATTATGGCTGAATGCCATAGACGATATCATTTCTCAAGAAGAGAAACTGAAGGAGATGATGTCCGCAGATTTCTTAAGGGACACACCTCATCAGAGACCAAATACTATACGCCCAAGCACTATTCGTGCTCCCAATTGTTGTGAATATTGTAAACAAAAGGGACATAGATGGAATTCGTGCCAGGGAATTCCAACACCGTCAGCTAAAAGAGCGTTTCTCATAGAATCAAACAGATGCTTGAACTGTGGTTCGGACACACACCGAGTCGCATCGTGTTTGAGCGGAAACTGCCGCAAATGTCAGGGCAAACACCATACCGCAACTTGCACCAAAACAGGACATCCCGTAGACAAGCACCACACCGCGGCTTGCACCAAAACAGGACATCCACGAGCCAAGGATACTAATAGAGGACAAACGCAACACCAGACGCGTGAAAATAAAGAGGCATCAGCGGACACTCCGAAACGCAAACCGACGAGGCTGTCCAAGCAGTTGGCGGTCACAGCAGAAGCAGAACACCCAACTGAGATGCAGCAGGATACAATAGTACTGCAAACATACAGACAGCAACGGGACAACACAACTCCACGGAACAAGGTTGTTCTTCTAGTGGGTTCCGCACAAGTTCTTGATTCCCAGAATAGGATCCACGAAGCAATCGTACTTCTGGACACTGGATCAGAACTGTCATTCATCAGTAATGAATTTGCGGACGATTTGGAATTACCCATAATCGACAATACGACACTCGTCATTAGCACATTTAGCTCGCAGTCGCCTGCATCAAAGGAATATGGCATAACTACACTGCAGCTGTGTGATATTGAAGGTCGCCAACATGACCTACGACTATATAGGAGCGAATACATTACGGGTGCGATTGAGCAAGCAGACCTCGGTCAAGAAGACCTTAACTTCATCGCCCAACATGGCATTGCGTTATCCATGCAAAGGAGAATGTCTGCACTACAACCACAGATCCTGTTAGGATGTGACTACCTGTGGAATTTTATGTTGCCCATAGGGAGATTAATCCTCCCGTCCGGTCTCCAGCTGATACCAACAAAGTTGGGATATATAGTCAGCGGTTGTCAATCAGAAGTGACAACGGAACCGGCAAGAGCCCTCACGATCACTTCCAATGAGGAGAAGGAAACATGGGATCGCTATTGGGCACTAGAATCTTCGGGCACAAATGAGTTCACAGGATCCATTCGATCAGAAGTGCAGCAGACCCATGACAAGGTCTTGAAAGAATTTCGTAACAGCATACAACGTAGAGACGACGGTTACTACGTTAGATTGCCATGGAAAGAAAACTATGCTTCACTCCCGGACAACAAGTCCATCGCAATGAAACGACTTCACAAGGTTCTAGAAATGCTCTCACACGACAAACCAATGTTGGAGCAGTACGACCGCATATTCAAGGACCAACTTGGAAAAGGCATCATTGAAGAAGTTTCGCAAGATGATGCTACCGAAAGGATGGTAATTCACTATCTTCCACACCGAAGGTTTTTCGCAAGGAGAGGCACACCGAAGACCATTACCTGCGACAATGCGCCCACATTTCTACTGGGAGAAAAGATACTACACGAGGCGATAAAGCAGATGATGGAACACTCAGACGCGACCGACGCGATTGCAAGAAGAGAGATTGCATGGATCCATATCACCCCTTATGCACCGTGGCAGGGTGGATTCTACGAGAGGCTGATACGGTCCATAAAACAATCCCTATACAAGACGCTGGGTCGACGCAAAGTGTCATTCGATGTCCTACGAACGATGCTTGCAGAAATCGAAGCAGTGCTGAACTCAAGACCACTCACACATCAAGAGGAAAATTGGGATCAACAACCCACCATTCGCCCAACAGACTTTATCCAGAGGGATATCGTCCTAGACTATCCGTTAGACTACGTTGGTGCGCCTTCAGACGACCCTACATACCATACTCCCGAAGAAGCACAACAACTCGCGACTCAACTCCAAGTGGAGAACGCCTTAAAGTCTTCCTATAAACTAACCGAGGATTTCTGGCACATCTGGAGTACACAATATCTGACGAGTCTTCGAGAGCACCACAGACGGAATATGGATGCGAAAAGAGGTACCACAACAACTCCACAAGAAGGGGCCGTTGTTCTACTCTGCGATCCAGACCAACCAAGGAATGCCTGGAGCATTGGTCGAATTACAAACATGGACCAAAACCGGGCAAAAACGATTCGCGAAGTCACAATAGAGCTGCCCAGTAAAAGGAAAGTTCGACGTCCAATCAATCGCGTTATTCCGCTAGAAATTGGTTCAACATCGATGGACAGAGTTCAAGACGACAGCGAGCCAGAATCAACTACTTTGGCTACTCCACCTGCAGCTAAGGCATCAGCCACAGCAATACCATCTGCTATTCCGTACAATCTTCGCAAACGTAAGCAACACACTTATGCAGAAAACTACGAGACCAACGCCAACGGAAGTCCGGCAAACACCACGCACCTGAATCTGGTCCGCAATATGACATGGATTTTGACAGTTTTCCTACTCCTAACGCCCTTCCCCGTTACCAGTTCCGACCCACCCCAAAGTCACCAACTGCTGTGCGTGGAAGGTGGCGCACAACTCACCCAAACCGTCAATAACAATTCGTACAATGTTTGCACGGAGGACTACTGCGTCTTCTTTCCAACACCTCGAGCGGTTGAAGTCGTCAAATTCCCTCCCCAAGCAACTCTACACGACTACACGGTGAAGTGGAAAATAACGAACGGACAACAAATCGACATCATAGAGACTACCTGCAAATCATCGCCTTTCTGCCCGAGTATTGACTGCACATTTTGCGTGGCCAACATCGCCAACCCAGAATGTTGGCCAAGAGCAGCAATCATCGGATTTGGATTGGCACTATACGTCACTCTTCTAATATGCTACGTCTTCTTCGCTGTTCCCATCGTACTTGGAACACCAATGGTCAACTTCGCAAGGCCTGTGGGACTATTCGCCATATTAATTGCGAAGACAATAGTTACTCTCGTCACGCGCCTTTACAACGCACTCCTGCATATCTTTGCACGAACAAGGCACCGGCGACGACGACGAATTTGGTCAGAGTTAGCGATTTTCGTAACACTGGCAACAGCATCGATGGGATGTCAAGAAGTCAGCATACTTCATCAGCAAATGGAATCATGCACTCAATCAAAAATTGGCACGACTTGCTCAGTCGATACTACGAACGTCGTGAAAATCAATCCCTTCAAGAGGGAAGCATGTCTTCGCTTGATGTCAAACGACTCTACCGTAACAGAGATCCGACTACTTTGGAAAACTCTTCAACTGATTTGCGAAAAGGATACCATTTTGTACACACGAAGTACAACATACAACCTACTGGATAGCAAGCGATGCCCACACGCTGGATCATGCACTAAGGATAAATGCAGTTCGGTCAATCGATCAACACTACTACCGGAACTACGGAACGCGAATCACTTCCCAGGAGTTACTGGATGTGTAGAAAGCTGTGGTGGACCAGGATGTGACTGCTTCTATCCTAGCTCAGGATGTTTGTTTTACCGAATCTATTTGGTCCCGGACAACGACGACATCTATGAGTTCTACAAGTGCACAAGATGGAAAGAGAACGCGCAACTTCTCGTAACTATTGCCAGCAACAGGGCTAACTCGAAGACCTTCCTCATTCAAGCCCTACCCAACCAACCGGAGAGCATTTCGTGGCTAACGATCACTTTATCGTCAGTGGGATTACCGCCCACTCCCGTCCTAGCCAACACCTTCATTACGGATGGAAATCAGACCGCCTTCGCTCCACCGCATTACAATCCACCGTTGGTATGCAGCACAAGTCAAGATGCTCAAAATTTGACTTGCGATGTCATAGAAGACTGCATATGCACGCCAGCAGAAGTGAAGATGAAATGTCACTGCAAAAACGTCAACCTAAGGTCCTACATTCACACTATCGATTCCAGACTACCGCTACTCCGTCCAAATGTGGAATTAAGGACAATTCAGAATCGCTTAGTCGCCAGAATTCCACAGCTGCCGACCGCTGAAATCATCCTACGAATCCGAGGGACGTTTCAAACTTCAGCAGTGGTTTCGGACGCCATTTGCACTATTGAAAACACTCACTGTCAAGGATGTTATAATTGTGCAAAAGGTGCACTAGCAGAAGTCAACTGCAAGTCTTCATCACCGAAGGAAGAAGCTGAGATCAGATGCGAAGAGAACTCCTTCACAATACCCTGCACCTCAAATGGAACATCCTCGAAAATTCGCCTTTTCGCGGACAAAGCACGATTCCACGCGAAATGCACAGTTCAGTGCGGGAAAACGCACACAAACTTCGAAATAACTGGAATACTTCACTACACTGGAAGCATCGACTTGGCACTTCGACGAATAATCAATGGAGAAAGCGAAGTCTTCTCGGAAATCAATATTCCAGACGTTGGACATATGATCGACGTCTTCTTTCAGTGGACCGCAACACTATGGCTAACAATAGCAGCTGTAGCTGCAACGTTGCTGCTTACTTACACCTGTATCAGCAGCACAATACTCTCTTCACTGATCCGACTAATTTTCCGCCTACTACTAACAATTGCATGCCTAACCGTTCGCTTCTGCACGATAGTGACATGCACACCAGTAAGGCTGTTTTTTCGTCTTCGACAGAACCATTACTCCCACCACTCAAAACTGGAGGAGAAGCAACTATAACAGCACTATGAGCAACACAACCGCACCATCCAACTGCTCTACCAACCTACAGCATGACTATCAACTCACTCCATTCGCATTCCCGGACTTACTTCATGGAATCCCTTTCAGAATGGATTCCTCCGACGACTTGGAAAGACTCCTTCAGCGAGAGCTCAAACAAAAACTCCGATTTTTGGAACATGCGCCGGCTCGACCATCGGAAGCCATGGTTCAACAAAGGTTGAAAGAATCTGGGAACAAATGCTTTGAAGCGACAGAGATCATCGAGAAAGCACAAAGGGAATTTGTCAATCTCATGACGAGCCAGGACGAGTTTCTCAAAGCAAGAGGGGGAGCCCTTCACTTCTATGTGAAGCTCAAGACACTGCACTATGAACACCAACAGCATAGGAGCGACATAGTGAGAAACGTTGAGAACTTCGTAATGGCGCACGAGTGGTACGAGCTTCTAGTTGCAGCACATGAAGCAGACGAGCTGGCACGACTGGGATTCTTAGACGAACTCAATCGAGAAATCTTCTACGAATCTACTCAGCCAGGACATCCGAAATATCCCGAGATTCTGGAAATACACAGGAACTATGAAAGGAGCAACGTATCCGGAATGGTTCGGTTCCAGTTGATCCAGATTGACGCACTCTTGGAGGAAGAGAGATCAGCAAAGGAAGAGGCAAAATCCCATTCGAAGCTTACGAGAAGGCTAGAGGATGAGGTGCTGACCGATCTACGGCTTGCTATGGAGAACTTGCAACTCGAGGTGCGCGATGAGATTCAAGAGGTCAAACGTCGCATGGAGAACTTGGAGAATGCCTACAAATGGCACACGAACTACATCCTAGAGAACATGAACGACAAGAACGAAAGGATCTTGCACAACATTGAGGAACTCCATGAACGATTCAACGAGATGAGCCTCGAAGAAACGCCAAGAAACCGTAATCGACCACTACCAACTCAGCAGCCCACGAACAACCCAAGGAACGCTCGAGCAGGCTCCAAGAGAAAGCAACCTGATGAAGACCCCGAGGAGCTCAAGCACGAGTACGAGAAGAAATTAAGGCAGTGCGAAGAAGAACTGCACGAGGTCGACCGATACCTGAGCGAGAACATCATGCGGAACGACACTATGGCGACAGACGGATGAAGGATAGCGAGTACCATTTGATGTGTGTGTACTGCCTAGAAAAGGGAACACACTATTCAGACGCGTGCTCTAAATACCGCACGGTTGAGGAACGAACTGATGTCCTCATTGATGAGGATCGATGCCGAGCGTGCCTACAACAACATGAGGGAGAGAAATGTAAAAAGAAGGTAAAGTGTTTCTATTGCAACTACGGCAAACCGGAGTCTCAACACGAGTACTCTGATCATCATGCGAGCATCTGTCCTAAGCCTGAACAGTTTACTAACGCACAACAGCATCGAATAAGGATCAAGGAAGAATATGACCACTACCGCCAACTTCTGACTGAACTGGAAACAAGGAGGTGCCTACCATCATCGTCATCGACGACAGGCCGTGAGACAGTGCGGGGAGGACGTCAATTCGACAGCATGGCTCCAGGACCGTCAAGGAACATCTGATTCATTTAGGTTGGGCCGGAGTATACTGAATTACTTCAGTATCTCTCAATTACACGATAACTCTAATACTGTTCATTTCTCTCAAGGATGTGCTCTGTTCTTTGAAGCCGTGAAGTTACGGTAGTTCTGTTCTCACCGTTATCTGATGAGCCGCTCCGCGGCGGAGAAGTTCCCACCGTTATCTGATATAGCTGCCCTGCGGCAGCGCAGTTCCGCACCGTTATCAGATATGACTCAGGCTCCGCCTCGCCGCATTCCTGCGGAACTAGCGTATAAAAGGCGTGAGCTGTAACTGTGAGCCAGTTCTTCCTGTTCTCGTCTTCTAGTTATTCTTCCTCTTCTCGTCTTCTAGTTATATGGTTACATTAATTCTCTAGGCACACTACAAATACACTATAAGTTATCATCCTCCTCCGCACTGCACAATAAGAAGCAAATAAGGACAAGACGTCATATTATTATTAAGGTAGCCTTTGGTTATTGTTGTATTTATTGGTGTATTTCGTTATTTCGTTATTGTCGGTATATTTGTATGTAAATAAAGTTTAATTACCCAAGTTTAAGGTCGAATATTGAAGTCCCGCGTGGCACGGTATATATATATATATATATATATATATATATATATATATATATATATATATATATTGCGACTACAGTATCGACTTATCGTTTAACGACTATACTCACATATTCGACTTCACACAGCCACAGAGCAGATGGCAATGGTGGAACAGCTAACTGTTCCCTCACGGAATGAGCAGGATAACCTGCGAACTTCGTTGAGGGGTTTCACAGTAAACTTCGAAGGGCGTTTCCTTCTGGCATCCCTGCTATGGCAGCTCTATTACGGTTTTTGGCCTCACAGTTAACTATGGCCAAATCGCAGATCCTGCCTATAGCAAATGGGGAAATGGCGACAAGATATATGCGAAGTCGTGAAGCCTGCAGGCAAAATGAAATACACGATGATGTCGTCGTCTACGACCTCTTGCGCCCTTTGTAAGGCGCCGCTCACTCCAATAGGGGCGGCTGCTGGGCTGTATTAGGCGATAAGCGTCACCCTCTCAAGTAACGTGGTGAGCACCGGTTGGGCTCCACCACTCGCTCTCTTCCTCTGGTAATAAATCTGAACCACCGTCGCACGTTTATCTTTGTAACAAGGGCTACCATACCCACGTCTTCCCGCACCCATCCTGGTCATCTGGTGCATCGGCCTAATAAGCCAAATTCTCCCGTGTCAAGGCGTACCAACCTTGGGACCTGGAGCGAAGACAGCTCTTTCTAGAGCAAATATCAAAGTCTTTTTTAAGACTAAGAATTTTAATTGATTCGTCCCATACCAACGGACACTTACTCCCGTACCAAGTACCTGGAGTCATTTTCTGCTGAATTTTCGCAGAAATAAGCATTTTCACCTCGGAGGTCTCGCAAAAAATGGCGCTGCACTTCCAAAGAACACCTATCATCAACTGCGCAACGACGCTAAAGAACCTTGTCTCCAGATACACGGAGTACACAGAAAAGGTAGACTATCCTACCGTAGACGAGGATAGCTATGAACAGTGCAAAACAGCTACTGCGCTCCTACAGAATGGAGTAAATCAAATCAAGGAAGGAAGAGAGAGGCTTGAAATCCTCTACAATAATATTAGAGCAGTATACGAAAACTGCAAAAATAAGTCCGATAAAAAGGATGTTATGCTAGAAATAGAACAAATAGAGAGTGAGTCACAACTACACAAAGAGATCGCCAGTGCAGACGATCTAATCTTCAAGCTGACAACACGGTTTGAGGAAACCAAATGTGTGAGGGATACAATGAGTGTAAAATTGGGTTACATTTCTCAGAGATCTCTAATCCTGCAGAGCGCATCTTCCAATGGCTCTAATGATCGAGTAGCCGAAGAAGATAATACCAATCAAATGGAGCCTGTTCCGAGCGATAGCAATCTATCGCAATCAGCTTCAAACTCAGCTGTCATCGAGCAAATTGAAAGCGATGCACGGCAATTTCGTTCCATAAAGCCACCTCAGGCGACATTGCCCAAGTTTTACGGCAACGCCGAGGACTTCCCAGAATACTGGGCTGTCTTTGAGACCCTCGTTCACAAGAGTAGGGATCTCGACGTTATGGAGAAGATCCTGTTCCTCAAGGAAAGCCTAAAAGGGAGTGCTCAGGACTCTGTAAAGGGGATTCAACTGGTGCCACAGAACTACGAGTGGATCATCCAGACCCTGAAAGAAAACTACTGCAATCAGCCCATAAATAGGTCGCATGTAGTGCAGAAACTGGTCAATTTGAAGCCAGCAAACGATTTTTCGGAGAGCTGCTCGTCAGTTTTCGCGCAGATTCAAATTTTGATCAATCAAATGGTATCCGCTGGCTACGATGTCCGGAAAACTTGCGACCCAATGTGGTGCGAGACAATCTTAGCCAAATTTCCTCATGATGTAGTGAAACCTGTCTTACTATCTAATCATACACAGGACAGCCAGACAATCGGCGACCTCATAGGTCATCTAAAGAAAGAGATTGCCGCCAAAGGCTATGTCGAGAACAGAATCGGCCACAAGCAAAGTGCGGTGGTCACCACTCCAAAAGATAAGTACCCCACTTCGCGGCAACATTCTGGCGACCAGTGCCTATTCTGCCACAGAGGTACTCATGGATCAATGACCTGTAGAACGGTCACTGATCAAGGAACTCGCCGCAAAGCACTAACAGACGGCCGCAGATGCTGGAAGTGCTGTTCCTCAAATCACAGCAGCTTCGATTGCCAGAAGCCAGACTGTTCTAAATGTGGACAGAAACATCATATAAGCCTCTGCTTTAAAAACGAAGGTAGTCAGGCAAATAATCAAACACCTTGGAGCAATAATCCAAGAAACCGTTCAGGACCGAACAATCAAAGACCAAACAGGCCTCAGCGGGAACATAGAAGTTTTCCAAATAGTTATCCTAATCAAGGACAACAAACTAGGCCGAACATAAGCAATGTTCAGATGTGTCCCAAGGACAATACATCACATAGAAATTCAACTCCCTCCCAGCTTATCTTAATGACTGCTGAGGGAAATGTGCGGAACAATAAAAAAGGAGAATATGAAAAAATACTCTTTTTCTTCGACACGGGTGCTCAAAAAACCGTGATCGAAGAGTCCCTCGCCGACCGCTTAGGCCTGTCAAAGCAAACTACAGAAATCTGCACAATGTCGGGCATAGGAGGCCATATCGAGAGCTTTGAGAGCCACATAGTATGCATCAAACTGAGCACAGTATATGGTGAGGAGCTCGAGTTGAACGTTCTGACCAAACCGATCATCACGAATGGTTTTCCTAGTGTTAATCTGAGTTCAGTCGACGTAGACTTTCTGAAGGCAAATAGTATTTGCTTATCAAACTCCAAACTTCGTGGGGAACACCAAAACCCTCACATTCTTGTGGGGCTAGACCATTACCACGAACTGGTAACCGGTCCGATCAATAATGTAAAGACTCCCACGGGCCTTCATATTGCCAAAACAGTGTTTGGCCCTACCATATACGGAAAGGGCGCCCACCACGGCGAAAATGCCACTATCTGCTATGGAATGACTTCCATTCAAGAAAATAGCGAACAGGAAATCCTTCAAAAAATGTTCGAACTTGACGGCCTAGGAATTTCGTCAGAAGAGTGCCAGAAAAACGAAAAAGCGCTCGAATATCTCTCAGAATACTCAAAGAGGATATCGTTCTCCGGCGGATTCATAACCGCACCATTCCCATTGAAAGACAATATCACTCAATTAGAGAATAATTATGGTGTTGCCATTCGGCGACTTGAATCTCTGCAAATCTCACTGCAGAAAAACCCAGAGCAACGTCTCTGGTACACTGAAATACTGAAAAAGTATGAGAAAGAAGGCATGATCGAAGTCTTCTCCACAGAATGCAACGAAACTGCTGGCATCTATTATATGCCGCATTCCGGAGTCTGGAGATCGAACAAAAAGGTTCCTCTGAGAATAGTTTTTGATGCTTCTTCTAAGAAAAAAGGAAGTGTATCACTAAATGATGTAATCGAGAAAGGAGAGTCGTTTGTGAATAAAATCCATGACATCCTACTGACTTCACGAGCCAGTAAAATCGTACTTATGTGCGATATCGAGGCAGCGTTCACTCAAGTTCGGTTAATAGAGCCTCACAAGGACCTCTGCAGGTTTCTATGGCTGAAAAATATCAACCATCCACCAACGAAGGATAATATTATTAATTATCGATTTCGTAGGCTACCTTTCGGGGTAACGGCGTCACCAAGCATCCTAAATATGGCGCTAATGACATATTTAACTGCTCAAAATACGGAGCTAGCTAAGGAAATCTCACAAAGTCTTTACGTGGACAACATTTTAATAAGGGCAAATACTACAGAAGAAGCTCTTCAGAAATATCGTGAATCGAAACGATTGTTTGCAAAAATAGGAATGAATTTGCGAGAATATGTATCGAATTCCGTCGATGTAAACAATTTTATACCAGAAAAGGATAAAATTGGAAGTGGGTCAATGAAATTACTCGGAGTCGACTATAACACGGACTCTGACACATTCCACGTATCCACACAATTCCCAATAATGTCCACACTTACCAAAAAGGACGTCGTAAGTCAAATAAACTCGGTTTATGACCCAATCGGTCTCGCTGGACCACTATTAGTTCGCCTCAAAAATATGATGCGAGACATTTTCGACATCGGAACTGACTGGAAGACCGTTCTAGCTCAAGATATTTGCGATAAATGGAATCGACTTTCGTCAGAAGTCACTAATGCACAAATTTCTGTGTACCGCACATTCCCAAGTGAATTCTCAGGTGAAGAAAAGCGCCTGTGGGTGTTTGCCGACGCTAGCAACGCAGCCATCGCTGCTTGCGCATATCTCCAAGGTCAAGTGACAAACACAGTATCACCACTGATATGTGGGAAGACTAGATTGACACCAAAAAAGACTCGTCAAACTATTCCAAGACTGGAACTCGTTGGAATTCTCATGGCAGCACGCTTGGGACAGTCCATACTAGCATCGATGAATACCAAAATAAAAGAAGTTTTCGTCGTATCGGATAGTGAAATTGCACTATAATGGCTAAAAACGTCAAAAAAGGTTCCAATATTTGTGTCAAACCAACGCGATCGAATCCTAAGAATTAAAAACCAAATTCAAGAGGATGGTATTTCTGTGTCATTTTCACATGTTATCACATCCCATAACCCGGCAGACGCCGGTACAAGAGGCTTAACTGCTCAACAAATCAGTAATCACGACTGGGTAAAAGGCCCTCGTTGGCTGGAAAAAGACACCGCTACGTGGCCGTTGCGCCCAATGGACGCTATAGAAAGTCCTTGTGAGGAAAAAGAGGATTCACGTCCCATTTCTCCGGTACATATACAGGCTAATATCGGGCAGCAAAACGAAACTAAGGTAATACATCTATCACGATTCTCTCACTTAAATAAGGCTTTAAGATCTTTGTGTATAGCAGGAAAAGCTATCCACAACTGGATCATAAAAACCAACAGAAACAGAAACACAAACATTTGCCTCAGGACTGTTTCGAAATATGACACTAATACTGAAATTTCGTCTGAAGGTATCGGACTTTCAGAAAAAATTCTGATCATGCAGGAACAAAAAAGCATAGAGGTTCCCATGCTGCAAAAGCGATTTCACGATAAGAAAATTATAGTGGACGAAAAAGGCATAATTCGTCACCAATCCCGCCTGCAGAATGCTGCGATACCTTACGATACCAAATCGCCAGTATATGTTCCCGAACAGTCAGAATTAACTCGACTAATCATGAGAAAAATACACGTTGATAATGCACATTGTGGCAAGGATCACACTATCGCTATCGCTCGACAGCGCTTCTGGATACCACGAATCTCATCAGCCTTCAAAAAACTAGTTAGCGGTTGTGCAACATGCAAGCGTTATCAGGGGTTACCGTTGGGTGCACCCCACATGCCCCCTCTTCCAAAAGATCGTGTCGTATCAAAGAAACCATTCGAAAACATTGGTTGCGACTATATGGGGCCGTTCACCTCAAAAGCACACGAAAAAATGTATGTGTGCTTATTCACCTGCCTAACCACTAGAGCGGTGCACTTAGAAGTCGTTGAAAACTTGTCAACAGGATCGTTTTTGAACTCTTTCGTAAGATTCATTTCACGAAGAGGAGTACCTAAAATAGTGCGCACTGACTGCGGTTCTAATTTTAAACATGGAGAGAAAATTATCTCTACCATGTTCGAAAAAGACGACATTACTGGCAATTCCTTAATGTCCTATTGCGCTACCGAGAAAATTAAATGGCTATTCAACCCACCAGGAGCCCCCTGGATGGGTGGAGCATGGGAAAGGCTTGTTGGATCGGTAAAGAAAGCGTTCAATAAGTCAATAGGACGCAAAAAGCTAACATTCACGGAAATGTGCACGACACTAGCCCGAATCGAAGCTGTACTTAACACCAGGCCTTTGACAATGGCGAATTCGGACGACATGTCAAGAATTCCTTTACGTCCGGTGGACTTTTTGCAAGGGAATTTGAGGTTCTCCCTCCCTCAAGAGGAAAATATCGATCAAACGGATCTTGACTACAATCCTGAATGCATTCAATCTGAAAAACAAGCAATGGAAGCGTTTCGCTTTTCCGAAGAAATCGCAAAGAAATTCTGGGACTTCTGGAGAACAGAGTACTTAGTATCCATTAGAGAGAATCAAAAAATTCATCTAAGACAACCTAGACACCTAACTAGAAGTTGTCCCGAACTAGGCGAGATTGTCATCGTCGAACAGGACCTTATTCCAAGAGGGAATTGGCCATTCGGTAAAATAACAGAGATAGTCACATCAGCGGATGGCTTCACTAGGTCAGCAAAAGTCCTTATGCCTAATCATAAGACCATTCATAGACCGCTAAACAAGCTATTTCCTCTAGAAATCCGAAGTGTGGCAGAGGAATCGCTACCCCTGGAAGTAATAGTGGACGAGATCCCCCCGCAGCCTAAGACACGTCAAGTGTTGCAGCGTGCTTCAAAAACAGCTGCATATGATATCATAAGAAACTTTGAAAACAGCTTAGAAAGTTTTCAGTTACCAAATATCGCAAGCCCCCCTCTAATGTTGCTTGTAATACTAGCTATGGTTTCACCTGCATGTGCAATGAATGCAGCAGAAAACATCAAATGTGAACAAGGAAAGGTCAACATTTCGTTGATTGGGAAAACGTTTGAATTATGCTTCAATAGTAACTGCCGAAACATTACGCAGCAATCGAAATCCAACATCTTTTATCTCTCAATATCACCTACCGATGATAAAGTGATGGTAGGACTATTTCCGCATGATGGTTTCGATGAACAGGTCGTAATCTGCGAGAGACCCAAGTTCTGTGATAACCACCATCTCTTATCAAAAACGCTACTAGGAAACCCACATTGCTGGCCTAGGGGAGCAATAGGTACTACAGCTATCATAATTTACATAGCGGTCGTAATACTAATCACACTTTCCTGTCTAGCCACAAAAATGTGGAAATCGGGTAACAAGACTGGAAGAGTGCAACAACCAGTTAGTTGCACTTCAGGTGGTCAGGCACAGACCTTCCAGTTAACGCGGCTTTCGGGCCCAGTAATATTAGCAGTGTGCATGATATTGTGTGCAAATGCACCTACAACTCAAGCATGTCAACGCGGGTACAGCAGGCAAAACGCTGATCTCGTCCGCAATGGAGAAAATCAATGCCACTTCGAATACAGTCGCGAACTTCTATTTAACAAACTGCAAAATGAACTCTGCATTGAGATTGTGCATGAAAACAAGACCATTGGATCCGCAAAATTTGTGAGAAGACCAGTGGAATTCAAGTGTGCAAAAGTAACAGAAAGTTTCACTAGACCAACAAAAATTCGAGTTTACAATGTCGAAAGATGTTCGCAGGCAGGGTCGTGCACTGCAGAGAAGTGCAAGACCCTAAAGCATAACGAAACTATACCAGAGTTAGAACAAGCCCAAAACTATCCCGGATACTCGGGATGCTTTAGTAGTTGCGGCGGACTTATGTGCGGTTGTTTTGTACCATTGCCTGCTTGCTCCTTTTACAGAGTAGCCCACAGGCCGATTTCAAAAAGAGTATTCGAAATCGTTCAGTGTCCGCACTGGATACCCAGAATCACTTTTGATATCGAATTAGTATTATTTGGGAAGAAAAAGACTCTAACGCGGTCTATGAAACCATATATATTGGAAAATATAGATGAGTTTAATATCACAACGATATCACTCCAAAAACCTGCCAGTTCAATAGTAAATAAGAGATTTGCAATTGCAAATGATATGGCCTTTGCACTACCAAACCATTTCAAGGTTCCGGTGGAGTGCAACAGCAGACAACAGGCCGCAGAGCAATTCGCAACATGCATCAATAGAATAAGATGCGAATGCGAGACCTCGGTACAGAGTTGTCAATGCCCCGAGGATTCGGTTCGCACCCTATATGGGGATGACAAGGTCATGATGCCTCTGCAGACACCCTACGGCAGGATTAGGAGGTCAGGAGACGACATCATAACAATATCCCAAGAAGAAGAGCTAATCTTACGAATAGATTCTAAAATAATTAAAGAATCCGCAACACTGGTAGAAAGACTTGGCTGCGATTTACAAGTTAAAACACTTTCGGGATGTTATAATTGCCCACAAGGAGCAAATCTTACGGTCACTTGTACGTCTAGTAGCAACGGAGTAGTCACGGCCGTTTGCGAAACTCAGCAGTTCTCTTTTTCTTGCGAAGCATCAGCCAAAGTTAATTGGATTCTTTTGGAATTTCAAAAATCAATAATCAGGGAGCACTGCACTGTTCCTTGTGGTCCATTGGGAAAGTCCTTCATAATGGAAGGCATTCTTAATTATCACATTGAATCGAATCGGTCAATTTTTGAGCTAGATGCACACACAGTGCCAATCAATACTCAATGGTTCTCAGACATAACCTTACCGGATATGGAACCATTGATAAAAATCATTAAACTTCATTGGAAATTTGCACTAGGTGCATTGGGTACCGCTCTAACCCTAGCCACACTAACATATGTATTCGGCCCAGTTGTCATTATATGCCTTTTAAAAGTAGGGCTATACGCACTATCATGTGCAGCAGGAATAATCAGAAAAATTCTGTGTAGTTTTACCAAGCCTTCAAGCACATCTGTTTGATCACTTACATATATTCCTTCACAAAGCGGCAACGATTCCCTTAATTAAGTCAAAAGATCGATTAATTCTATATCTATAAAAATATTTGTACAAATATTTATGTGGTGCACATATTAGTCAATTATCTCACAGATCCTCCACAGCTATTCCACTATCTCGTGGCTCAGCGGCCCGAGTCCTTGGTCGCATCCCAAGTAGCCAACGGAGTAGAGCCCGATGAGATGATAAGTGGAATCTACAACCAAGTGCTTAGTTAGGCTACCCAGCTGTGTTTTAGGCGATTTGGAATGATACGGTTGACGACCCCGGCGTATAAAAGGAGATCCAAATTCACAACTTTACCGTCAGCTAATATGTCGTCCGACCGTTCAATCACCACTCCCGAACTCAATGAGGCCATGGAACTGCTTGCTTCGGATGATGCTGCGATATCAGCTGTGCTGAAAGCAGTGAAGGAGCTGAACAAGTCAGTTCAGCTAATCTCCTCCCGTTTACAGTATCTGCAAACGGCCATGGACACCGTCATGGAGAGAACCGAGGTGGTGCTCACGAGGACGGCGCCCAAGTCGAACTGCATATTCTGCACGGTCGAGGAGAATCGCGATTCGCATTACTCCGGCCGATGCATGAAATATGCAGACCCCGTATCGAGGACGGTTCAGGCATCCAAGCTTAATCTATGCTTGAAATGCCTGAAACCGTCCCACGGGGACGACTGCCAGGTGAAATGCGCTAGTTGTGGCCTCGGTCACAACCAGCTGCTGTGTCACCAGGGACGACCTCAAGTGAAACGGCCTCGTCTTTAATTCGTCATCATCATCTTCAACGAGCCGCACCTCACACCGATCCAACGCCAAGCTGTCTTCATTGTCAACGAGCTGAACATCGAGCCGATTCAACGTCAAGCTGTCTTCATTGTCAACGAGCTGAACATCGAGCCGATCTTCTTCAAGCCGTCTCCATGTTCGACAAGCTGCACCCCAAACCGTACCCTCCTATGTTCAACGAGCCGCTGCTTCAACCACAACGACCAAATCGATAGGATTGTATTGATAGTTATGTATAAAATGTGCTTGTCGCCCCGCGGAGTGTCGTCGTCTACGACCTCTTGCGCCCTTTGTAAGGCGCCGATCACTCCAATAGGGGCGGCTGCTGGGCTGTATTAGGCGATAAGCGTCACTCTCTCAAGTAACGTGGTGAGCACCGGTTGGGCTCCACCACTCGCTCTCTTCCTCTGATAATAAATCTGAACCACCGTCGCACGTTTATCTTTGTAACAAGGGCTACCATACCCACGTCTTCCCGCACCCATCCTGGTCAGATGAGATGAGACGCTTCAGACAGGCGGATGGTCGTCCACCTACCACAAGAGAGTGTAATGATTACCTTGATACCTTAGCCAGCAACCTTGCCCACTAGTTAGCTCTCAATGTGCCCCGTTCCCTCGTTGTACTCCTCTGAGGAGCCCTACGCATGTTATCCTGTCCATTCCGTGAGGGAACTGTTAGCACACTTGCCTTTGTATTCAGGTATATGCTTGCTCACAAATGTAATCTCATGCTTCACACGATGCAGTTGTTTTTATCCGTATGTTGCCATTTGTACTTCAAACGCTTTGATAAAGAGTGTTCTAGAATATCTATCTCAAACAAGAGACAAGCCTAAGCATATTTCCAAACATCCTGCAGAAACTCAGTGACCGTTGAGGCCGGATCAGTGCATTTCCTCAGTGATATCACCAACAGTACGATTGGTGTGGAAATATATCGCGCTGTGATGAGACGCCGGTCGTGCAAGTCGCTCAAGAAATAGTGTGTTCGCACGCGAGACGGCAGATGCGCGCGAAATAGCGGGGAGGCGGCGAGAGGTGGCAGACGCGCTGCAAATCGACGTGACTCAGCAGTAGCGGGGACGAACGGGGCCGAGTTGCCCGTCAACCTCCCTACCCAGCGTTGGTTGGCGGCGAAGCTGGCAACGGACGCTGGGTAAGGAAACATCCCTAGCTTGGTTTGGGCTACGTTCCTAGCTAGCCGGTCATACCCGAAACCGGCAAGCCTGTCGTGGCCCGCACGTCCAGCGTTAGCCGACGGACGCTGGTACCACATAATCGCTTCGTCAAATCCAGTGGGCAGCGCGATGCACCCGCTGCCCTTTAAGGGCTTCCCCGATGGGATGCCTCGATTCGGGGATGGAGGCGGGGCGTGTTGGAATGAAGCAGACATCGCAAATGGAGCGCGAAATTGTCGATGTGAAAGTGGTGCCGTCCGGCGAGAGCACACTCTAGCTTTACTTGTTTTTTGTTCACTGTTTGCATCATCGCTGCTCTTGCTCTTCAATGTTGAATTTGGTGTAATGGAGGCGTAACGCGGGACCACCTTCGCAGCTTCGTTGGAAGCTATGAAAAATCCTATACCATTAGTGCAAATCATTGCGCATCCCCCTTTTTAGGTCTGATGTTGTCAGGCAGAACAGTACGGATCTGAGCAATTAAGCATGACGCAGCGAAACAGAAACGGTCGTCGGAAAAGCGACCCTGCTCTTCCGTTCCGTCCAGCTCAGGAGAAGCTGTGAGCTCATTTCTTCTCTTTTGCCTTCTTTACCGGTAAGTATTTTTGGCAATTTTCATTGCAGAACCGTGGCAGCAGATCTTCCTTGGGGTCTTCCAAAAGTGGTTCCTGTGATAGCACTCGACTACAATCTTCCGACAGGCTCGTTCGCGGGGCAGTCAGTGCTATTAGACTTGTTCAGTCTTTTTGAGAGAAAGCTGCAAGCCGTTATAGAGGATGAACCAGTGGTGAGTGTTGGATTGCACAGTTTGCACCTGTTTAGCATTCAATTCCATAGTTGAATCTTTAAAATGCAAAGCGGACAAAGTTATGAAGCACTTTTTTTGATTGGCGGGCAACTTGCCTCCTATCGTCTTCGTCTCGCTGCAGGGGATGTGCGGATTTTCCATTTTTGCGTACCTCTTGAACTTAACACATTCGCGACGAGAGCGCTCTCGCGCACAATGCGCGCGACGGCCCGCTGCCTTGTTGGCGCGCGCGGCTGTCCACTCATTTGTGTGGACATCGTCCCTCGCGAGAGTTACTTTCTGTAAGTAAATTTTAATTGATCTTTGGAAGAAGATCTGAACATTGGTTTCTTACTACAATTTGGGAATTTGAAAAGAAAATCGAACAAAAACATCAAAAAAGGAACTTTTTCCCAAAAATTCCCGTCCACACATATGAGTGGACACCGTCCGTCGCACCCTCTCCGCTGTCCACTCATATGTGTGGACACCGTCGCGAATGAGTTAAGAAGAAGGCAGACGAAGACAGACGACCGTGCATCGCCTCGTTCACGATTGTCTTTGTAAAGGTAGTAGGTCACTGTTCTGATGTGAAAAGAGTGACAACCAAATTAAATTCTAATTGCCTGAGAAACAAAGCCCAGATCAGGTACTATACCCGAAGAAATATTGACTGGTGGCTGCAAGACGTAAGCTAGCTCGCCAATCGAGAGTGTACGTCTCAAAAGTGCATACACTGTTTAAAGCGAGTGGAAGCCGACGTCATGGCAGAAATTGCTCCGTCTACTCATTCACTCCATAGTCGACATAATGTGTAATTACTGCGTTTAGTTTTCCATAAATATGTCCAAAGCGGGGACAAAAAATACTTTGCCGTTAACGAAGCTTTGCAGCCAAAGGTGTAATCCTTCTTCAAAAGGAAATAACAGTAACATATCTTTGTTGTGTACACGGTTGTACAGGTGCTTCCAAAAAATGTTCTATTGTGTATCAAGATAGTGTTCTTGGAATTATGAGAATAAGTAGTATCCTATCCGTTGCTGTTCGTGAAAAAGCGTGTCATTGTGCTTTTTCACGAACAGCAACGTCTTCTTTTTGCTGTCTTATCATGGGAGAGCCGGTTGCTTTTGTATTATTTTTACGGCTTTCTTCTTGAATGCATTTGTGTACTGATCCTTTGCTATCTCCTTTCGTGCATCGCGCACCTTCGAGAGCTTAAAAGCAGGAATTGAGTAGATTATCCTGCCATCGATGAGCAATGAAGACAGGAGATGCCTGAAGTAGCTCATCTTTTCATTATCGGGCGAGGAAGATGTGTCACACCGCTGTGTTTTTAACACTAAATATCTGAACGAATGCTGCTCAATTTAGGAGAAACTTCTCAACAAGTCTCTGCAGCGTGGGGGAGATCCCTATTTTGACAATCTGTGCCACACACTTCATGGAATAAGCGAGCTATGTCTACCATCGGTTGTCAGTGCTTTGATAGGATGGCATCAGCGAATGGAACTCAGGATAAGCGAGAGCATAACCACAGGGTGAGAAGACAACGTCGTGTTGTATTTCTCCACTACATCGGCCTAAACTTGTTGCTACTTTAGAAGCGACAGTCGCTTGCAGACGAAAAAGCTGCTTGCTGTGAACTATTTATTCTGTATTGTTCTAATAGAAATCTTGCCGCAGGTGTGTTTATTTCCTCTCGACGAAAAGCGCATGTGACTTTTCGCTTTGTCATTTTAGGTAGAATTTCACCTTTCCGCTTGCGAGCAGCAAGTCAGATATCTACTGGATAGCTCATTCCAGCAAGTGCAGTACAAAGATCCGTGAGTTTTTTTATATCTGTGCGGTTCGTCATTCTGAGAAACAGCTTAGGCGATACGTTTAAGCAATATGGACACAAAAAGTCTTACCTTATTGACATGTGAGTGGGTCATCTCTCTGGGCTCTCTTTAAGGAAAGTAATTTCTGTACTTCGCGGCAAAATTGAGGTGAATGAAAGGGAGAACGTGGATTTTCTTTTATGGCGAATAATATGCGAAGTAATTTCAGTGCCACCTTGGGACCTAATAATACCAACAGCCTCGTAGTTGCTGAAACATATGCAGAAGTGATTGGCGTTCTTTCGGAAACTCATTTCACTCAGATTCATAAGTAAGTTCTTGTTAATTCTGTGAGTTTCTTCTAGAGTTGAACTATATTGCATACCTCTTTAGGCAGTTTATGGGCATACTGACGGAATTGAAGAAAGATAGCTCAGCTACCGTCGCTCACAACTTGATTTCCCTCCTGATGGCTATGAAATTCGTGAAAATAAAAGTTTGTTGCTCCCTCTTGCTTGTCTCTTTGAGTCGGTTTTATAGACTTGGTTTTAAAAAGTGAGTCATGTTTCCCTTTCAGACGAATCAAGTGGATGACTTTGAGATGGGAATTAAATTCTTGGATGATCTCGGATCATTTCTGCTGGAGGTCAAAGATAAGGTTAATATCAGTTCCCTCCAGTTCTGTTTTCAGTGCTAAAAGATTATTGCAGGATGTGAAACACGCTGTCGCCGGTCTTCTGGTTGAAATCCTGCTACCAGTTGCAGCGGTAAACTACAACTTTTCTTTTACTTATTGCTTCACTTGAGTCAGTTGCTCAAATGTTCTGAAATGATTTAGTCCAGGAGGTCACATGGTTTTTTGTAGTTTTGAAGCTATACATACATTCTTCAAACAGTCAGTCATTTGTGAAGCTCTAGGAGAAAATGATTTTTTGTTCAGCAAATCAAGCGTGAGGCCAACATCCCAGCACTCATTGCTTTCGTTGGCAAACTATATGGACCAACAAGCGAACTGGCCTCGAAGAAGCAGCACAAGCTTGTATGTTAATAGTTGTTTCCATTGTTTCCAATTATCCTGCCATATCTTTCTGTTAGGCTGCTTATCCATTGCTGACGTGTCTGCTTTGTGTCAGCCAGCGCCAGTTTTTCCTATCAAATTGGGTGCCGTTTCTTAACAACACTCTCGCCAACCTGAAGAATAGGGACTCACGAATCTCGAGGGTGGCGCTGGAATCGCTCTACAGATTGTTGTGGTTCGTCGTATTTAATTGACCGGTTGATTTCTTAAATAGTCGGAACGTCTGCTTCATTAAACTGCATTTCAGGGTTTACATGATTCGCAATAACTGTGATGGTAATTCTGCGACACGCACAAGGTTGGAGTCAATTTGTGGAAGCTTGTTTCCGAAGGGTAACCGTGGAATCGTTCCAAGAGATGCACCTTTGAACATTTTCGTTAAAATTATCCACTTCATTGCCCAGCAGAAGCTGGACTTTGCCTTCAAAGTGAGTGATAACGCATTTCATTCCGTACTTCTTTGTCAGCATCACTTGGTCCATGCTTATTCACAGGATGTAATCTTCGATCTCCTGGCCTGTAATCGTTCCCAGAGGTCTCTCTATCCTGAGAGGATGAATATTGGTATTCGAGCCCTAATGGTCATCGCTGACGGCCTACAGCAAAAAGACGAACCGCCTGCAATGCCGAAGTCGATGGGTACGTGGACTTATGCACTTTGACTATTGAGGTGTACTCACACGTGAGTTCAGCCTGGACCAAGTGACGCTGATTGACTACTGTACTCTGTGACAGGAAGTAGGAAGGGCTCAGTAAATTTTCGGGCGAAAATATACTGAGCCGTTCTCCCGCCTGTAGCAATGCACGGCGCTGACCATTGGCCCGTCACGCACGTGAAACGTATTCAAAAGGATGCCATTCGGCAGAGGTTCGATGCCGCTAGCTGGCGCAAAGCTCACCTGTAGTGGCACGGCTACATTCTCTGCGAGAAAGAACTCAGCGTCCGTAAAATAGGTTTTAATAATCTCGGTGTAACTGGAACGCGACGAGAGATCGTCCGAAGCAGCGACGGTCTGATACTTGCACACGGACCTGAAAGCAGCTGATGTTCACCTTGATCAAGCACTAGATCAGTTAAGATGGCACCAAAGCATTAGAAAAGCGCACCTCGTGACGAAGCGAGACAAATGAATGCTCTTGCAAACAGTAGGTATAGCTTTGTGTGTTCTGAAAGTAGCTTACAAGCCGCAACGACTGATAGACATCGATGCAAGTGCAACGAGAAGTGTTCACATGCTGTGCCGATATGTTTTAACATCCGAGCTTCTGCCCCAGGATATGATGGTGTGTTGCTTCCGCTTCTTACCTGCGTCTATAGATTCAGCTGCTTCAGCGATGGTGTTCCGATTGCCTATTGAAGCATTGTATCTAGAAATGCACTATTCGATTGCACCTTCCCGGTTGCAGCCAAAGAAATTAATTTCAGCAGCGTTTATATACCATGCAATCTCAAAACGCCTTATCGTTAGCTGAAAAAAAAAACATAGATTTGTTTTTTGCCTTCCAAATATATTACAGGCATGTTTTTTATTGTGTCAGATACACCTTACTTTTTGTTTTAGGTCCATCAGCCAGTGGTACAATGCAGCGATTAAAAAAGAAGACTTACATTACTCGTCCACTAACAGTTGATATTGCCAGATCAATTGGTCTTGATCAGTATTACATTCCTTGCCGCAAGGCATTTGATTCCATACTTCGGATTTTGGATACGCAGGTGAGTGTTGTTTTCTTCCTTAATTCCTGCCTTCTTTGCACCGATCTTCTCTGCTTCCTATTTAAATTGTGGAATTCTGCCTGTTAGATTTCTATGTATACTAGATTGAAAAATTTGAGATCTCAGATATGTATGTCACCCCATTCCTTTCAAATTATCTTGTTCTCATGATGAAATTTTAAAGGTTTGAATTCATGGACATAAACAAAGCGGCTGCTGAGAAGATATGTTTAATATTTGTGCTGAAGTTTTTTTTTTTTGGAAAGCGCGAGAGAAAATACGGTTTTTCCGAATGTTTTCGTTTTCCTTTAAAAGGTTATCTCTTTGCTTTTAATTGACGTTAGAAACTAGTGATAGTGTGAGAAAAGCATCGTAAGCTGGACGGAAATTCTCTACGTTGATGCAGTTCCCTGTTCATGGTAGTCAGCTGTAGAGCAACTCGAATTTATTAAGCCTTGAACTGGTTCTTTATCCGTTTCTCTCTTTGTGGGTCTCTGGATGTACTTCACCTTACTTTATTCTGAACGTGGCTTCGAGACTGCTTATAAAACAACATAAGAAACGCAGACGTCCGCATAAGAGAACCAGGGAAACACATCATGACAAAAGAGCATTATTACTTGCTACGAAGAACAGAAAGCAAAAGGAAATCAGGACACCACTGCCACAGCTCTACTGGTTTTAGAGTTAAAGGAACCAAGAGACAGTGCAGAACGCCTTATTCAAAAGTACAGCAGCCCTATTAGGAAAGAATTGTGTCCTGACCTGTTTCCTAGAAGACGGAACCTTGACTTTCTTCTTGCCCCTCAAGTGTTGGATTCAATAGCTGTGAAAAATTGATGGAAACTCTACCAGTGAGGATTTTGAACGCCTAACGAGGTCATTTCGTTTTCTTCTGAGGTGCAAACTGCGTAAGCCATACAACCGACGTCTTGTAACTCCGTTTGGAATGAACTCATAGCTCAGCCCAGAACACCGCATAGCCAGTTTACGCGTGAAGTTTGGGGCACTTTCCAGGAGATCGATGTCTTTCTTCCTATAAGGAGAGAAGACAGTTGTACTAGTTTCCAATATTGGACTTAGGTTTGTAAGCTTTCAGAGCTATCCTGGAATTGCGCGTACGTAGAGCTTCAAAAAGATTAAATGTACGACTGAATGCGCTAGCAATAAGAGACTTATAGTGGCTGTAGAAGGAGAGCTTGTCATCAAACTTGAAACTCAGATCCCTGACTTCATTAACAAAATCAAGCTTATCAGATCGAACTACATAATCTGCACGAGTATCCTAGATCCAGTGCTTAGAATCATTGTCTTCTTAGCCGATAAAGCAACTACTACTCCCTAGACCACCTACATACCTGATCAACTGCCCTCTGAAGAGCTAAAGAATTCGCAGAGTCTTCAGTACTTTAATAGACTTTTATATCATTTGCGTACATAACACAGGATACACCAAAAGGGGATAATAAGTCGGGCAAATCACATGTGTAAGTCAAAAACATGAGCGGAGAGAAGACCTCTCCTTGGGGGACCCTAGTGACAGGATGACCAGAGGAAAAACCAATACCTACCTGAGAGGTGCTATCCTGAAAAAAATTGAATCCAAAAAAATTGAGTCGGCACTCTGTCAAAAGCCGTCTCAAAATCAAAATATACTACATCAACTTGCTTTCCGGCATCAACTGACCTAGTCCAGTCAATGAAGGATGTTGGCAGCGCCGTTTCAGTAGATCTGCCCTGCCAAAACCTATGCTTGCTAGCTGGAATTGTATTATGTTTGTCAAGGTGCGCGATTAAATGGCCTTTAATTATCTTTTCATAGACTCCGGGAGAAATTGAAGCGATGCTGGCCGGTCCATAATTTTTGCCCCCATAAACGACATTGAAAAGGAACATCATGTAGTCTTTTTTGTGACTTAATCAAATTCACTAAGAGACATTTCTTTCAAGAAAATGATAAAAGGAAAATGTTTGATCGCGTTTAATTTAATGTTGCGAGGCTGATCTATTCATTCGCCAAAATTACGAATTTCATATATACCATCTCCAGGTCACTTTTCAAACTAAATTGGACACTTCTCACGTCAAATTGGACACTCTTCTAAGCTCGGCTAAGACTTTTGAAATCAAAGAGAACTCTTCCGAATTGAAATAACCTTCATACAGGTTGAACTACAGACTCAGAATGCTGGTTAGAAAAATTTTTTGCTCAAGGAAGATTTATTAGGTTGGCAACTAATTTCGTGGACTCTCAAGAATCTTCAGCAAAAGTATTTATTAACAAATAACCAATGACAATCTTTAATCAAAATAAGATCACTCGGAACGCAGAAGTGCTTCCCATATATCAGGTAGCTGGTCTATCCCACGGCCACAGAATTATTGTGCTTTTAAGGCCAAGAGTCTTTGCAGGTGCATTTTGACCCGGTCCACATTATTAAATCGTCTTCCAACCAAGAAGTACTGCACCGAACTAAAAATGTGGTAGTTGCTCGGCGCAAGGTCTGGGCTGTAAGGTGGATGAGTTTGACGCTCCCAGTCAGGGTCTTCTATTTTTGAGGCGTCCGGTTCGCTACGTTCTCTCCGTTTGGTGGTGTCGGGAAGGTATTAACTTCTGGAAGCTCGTCAAGAACGGATCCAGCATTAATGCTGAAATCTACTCCTCTCAACCTGGCCGCGCATAGGCTGAAATCCGCTGGAATCGGTTCAGACAGATTTTCAGGAGCGGAATTATCCTTCAGCAAGATAACGCCAGGTCACACGTCACGAATCGGGAGCTTCAAAAAATCGGAAGACCTTAGCTGGGAGCGTCTAACTCACCCATCTTACAGCACAGGCTGTGCGCCAAATGATCAGCTCCTTTATAGCACGCTGCAGCACTTCTTGGTTGGAGGACGATTTATTAGTGTGGACCATGTCAAAATGCGCCTCCAAGGATTCTAGGCTTCAAAACCACAAGAATTCTACAGCCGTCGAATCGATCAGCTACCTGATAAATGGGAAGCAGTCCCGCGTTCCAACAGATCTTACTTTGGTTGAAAACTGTTATTTGTTATTTGTTTGTGAACACTTTTGTTGAAGGCGCTTGAGAGTCCACGAAATTAGTTGCCAACCTAATACAATAGCTTTTTTATTTTTTAAAACTTAAGCTGCCCGAATAAGTGTAATAATTTTATAAAATTTTTACTTTTGAAGAAAAATAACACATTAAATTCTATTTTGATGCGCAGCAAAGTAGCAACCATATAGTGCATTAAAAGACCAGATTGCGCCATTCGCTCGAAAAGTTCGTCGCGATTTTTATTGATAGTGTAAATGCTGTTTACATGGAACAACGAGGTATGTGCGTTCTTTACAATTGCACTTGTTCCATTGTCTACATTTTTTTTTTGTTCGAGGAAAATTTCAGTATGGTTTCTTTAAACCTTTAATTCACTTATCCAATATGTGAACACTTTGTTTGAAATTTTAAAAAATTCTGATTTTTTTGCAAAAATAATGCTTTATAGCTTGTTTTAAAGAACAGAAAGCCGGAAATTTTTAGTGCTATGAGAAGAGATTACGCCATGCACTCGTCCAAGATGTCGCTGTTTTCATTTGACTTATAGTGTAAATGCTGCTTTCATGGAACAACAAGGTGGGAATATGCGCGTTCTTCACAATTGTAGTGAACGCATTGTCTGCAGGTATGTGTAAATCTACGCAAACAGTATTCTCCTTTCCCAATTCATGTTTCAGCTAAACAAAAAAAACTACATAATACCTTACTAAAATAAAAGTGATTATGATATTAAAGAGAGTACTTCAACAGTGACGGTCAATACAAAAAAAAAATTGCAACAACTACAATTGTGAAGAACGCGCATATCGCCACCTTGTTGTTTCATGTAAGCAACATTTACACTATCAGCCAAATTCACTTACCCAATAAGTGTTCAATTTCAAACAATTATTGGGTAAGAAAATTAAAGGTTTAAAGAAATCATACTGAAATTTTCCTCGAACAAAAAATCTGTAGACAGTGCAACAAGTACAATTGTTAAGAACGCACATACCTCGTTCCATGTAAACTGCATTTACACTTTCAATCAAATAAAAATCGCGACGAGCTCTTCGATGGAGCAATCTGGTATTTTGATGCACTATATGGTTGCTGCTTTGCTGCGTTCCAAAATAGAATTTAATGTGTTATTTTTTCTCCGAAGGTAAAACTTTATAAAATTATTACTTTTATTCGGGCAGCTAAAGTAAAATAAATCAAAAAAAGGTTATTTTAAATTTCCCTTGAACAAAAATTTTTTTAAACCTACTTAATGAGTCTGCAGTTCAACATATATGAAGGTTGTTTTAATTCGGAAGAGTTCTTCTTGATTTCAAAAGTCTTAGGCGAGCTTGGAAGAGTGTCCAATTTGCCATGAAAAGTGTCCAATTTGGTTTGGAAGGTGTCCAATTTGATTTGAAAAGTGTCCGATTCAACATGAAAATGGTATAGATCTGATTAGCTTTATTTAGATGAGCAGACGGGGTTCTGAGTGAATTTATTCTCCGTCAACTTCTAAGGCCAGTTCATGATATTTAATTGGATGCAACGTTTTGGTGATGTTCGCCTAAGACAATTTATGAACTTGAGATTCGCTGCAATTTCCTATGGTCGAGCATTTAAGAGTGGTTACCTTTCTAATGTTTTCAACGGTTTAGGTTTGTCGGCCGCTAATGATGACGGCTGTCCAACGTGGTAAGGAGCCAGAGGAGCTGTTAGGGTGAGTGCTACTAGGGTGCTCCAGACTATTGAACCTAATACGACAACAGCATTCACATGAATTATTGGTATGTAGGGGAGAGGTAAAGCCGAAATTGGATTTGTTCCGAACTTGTGTAGCCGCCATTCCTCGACTGCTACCGGAGCCGATGACTTACACGGTTAGATGTTTCTGGTGACTGCCAGTTAAAAGCTTTGTTATAGTTGTCGAAAAGCTGCCGATTTCCATCTCTACAATGTTTTCAGGAGCTTATTGACATCTTGACAAGGACAACTGTGCATGTAGATGAGGAACTCAGGACAATGGCGGGCAACACACTTCAGAACATGCTCGGAGAATTTCCTGAGTGGAGAGAGCAAATTATTATTGCAGAGATCACTTTGCTACATAACCAGTTAACAGTAGGCTTTTCATTAGCTGTTTTTCTATTCCTTTTTAATCCCTATTCTGTCTGCTGGGCTGGACCTTAGTCAACACTTCTAGGACTTTTATCCAGCGGTTCTCGATGAAGCCTTACGCCTTCTACACCAAATGGTTGTCACTTGGAAGTCCGCCGCGTTGCAGGAAAAGAAAAAGGAGCAGGAAAAGGTGTGGTTATCTTTTTCAACTTCATTCGCTTCGTTTTTAAATATTAGGTGAAGCAATCTTTTCGTAGTAAGGGAAGTGTTTCAAGATACTGACCTTTTATGGGTCATTTAGGTTTTACTGTCGTTTCTGAGTCATGTGTCATTGTTCCATAGTAACGTACTTTGATGTCATTTTAAACCTATTTCGGGCTCACCTTGCCTTTTGCGTAGATTGATGTTATTATACTCAAAAAATTTTATTTACTTTTGCCGATTACATTTTTGCATAGTTTTCTGAGTTCAGGATAAAACGTTTAGTTGTGGTCCATTACTTGTGACCTACCGCTCTTAAGAGTTTGCAATTCTATGAAATTTCCTACTTGCCGTTTTAACTTTCTTCTACTTCCTTTGACGCAGTGTTGGTATGGGATTGGATATTTTTGCGAGGAATTTTCAAAGCCGACTAAAGTGCCTTTTCACGGATTTATAGCACGCTCTCTCCTCTTCTTTTCTTTAAAATGGTATGTAAGTGCTGGCTAGTCGTCATCAACATCAAAAGTGATTGTCAAAAGAGCATGGTGTAGGAGTGTCTATTGTCTTTTCCCGATTTATTCTTCGTTAAAGCTTCTTCTTACAGGATTCAAATTCATTCGAGAACTCGCACACGGCGCCTCCTCTGTACGTGCTGAACTACGCCTCCGTTTTGCATGCTGTTGAGGGATTGGCTTTATGCATGCTGTGTCAAATAAGGTGAGCGTCACGTTGCTTCTCAGTGACCCTCCAAATTGTTCGCGGTTCTTGCATCCTTTCCTCGTTCTCAGGCCTCAACCGAGGAAGATTGCTGTGTCGATGCTGAAGGAAGTGAAGCAGATCATATCTATTCTTGCTCTTGACGTAAGTCTCATGAAGACTACTGATGACCTGCCTCTTCAAGTTCTCATTTTATAGAATGCCGATGTGCCAGTCATAACAGTGCTCGATGAGGCTACTCCGTATGTAGTACGTAAATACATCGAGCACATTCCGCTGTATGAAAGGGTATGTGTCAAAAAAGCAGACGTATTCCAATCGTTACAGCCTTTTACTATCGATACAGTGCTTTCAGATGAGCTGGAATCTCGATTTTGCTTCAGTTTGTGACAAAGTTGCAGCTATTGACACAGACGTCTGCTTAGTACGTGAACGATGTTTCCGAATTACTCCAGCGTAGTGCTCCTCTCAGCAACTCTTCTCTTTCTGTCCCTTTTCTAGGTTAACAGTGACAAGGGAAACGAATATCTCCAATGGGATCCATGGGCTTGCGCCCTGAGTGGATACGCCGAACGAAGACATCTTATCTCAAGGTATTATTGCACAGACTCCACGCGGTTAGCGATGTCGTGAGATTCAAGTGTGTCCAGATGCCCTTCGGCTGTTGCCAATGCTTGGCCCACTCTATTCAACAAGTTGATGGCTGTGAACGCTTACGTCGATCCGAGGTAACTTTCGTCGCTAAAAAGTGTGAGCCATCGATTCAAAAAACTGCTTCAGCAATCCGCAAAACGAAAACAGAGCCTCTCTCCTTCGGGGAAGTAAGAGCAAGGGATCGTCAGTCTGTGGCGAAGCTCTCAGCCAGGAAGGATGTCTGTCCCTTTGGCAAAAGTATCTTGTGCTGTGCTGTGCGTTCGCCCCATCCCCGCACAGTAGTAACAGTCTCATCTCACGAAGCTTCAGTCCCACGTCATCGTGAGTTCATAGACATCGGCTAGGTAGGTGTTTCAAAACGAGATTTTCTTTCAGAATGGAGACCGACGTGATGAGGAGTGTGTCCTCTTCCCTGCGAACGGCTTCACGCATTTCTTCAACTGCCACTCTCTCGCAGTTGTTCACCAAGACAGCGGCGATGCTTCGATGGGAAAACATGATTGATATAAGGGACAGTGTTGTCTTAGGTGAGCAGTTCACGGTGTGCCATGAACCCTGCTCAGATGTCGCACATACATAATTTTTTAGGAATTGGATCGCTAAATGCCGTGGCGTTTGAAACGTTTTTGGAAGACCTGAATCAACGTGGTATACTTAGGGATGCCATGGAGAAGAAGGTACGTTTTTAGGAAATTTTGGTCGGACTGAAATGGAGGACATCGGTAGTGCAGTTGGAGGAGGCGCCGGTCGTGGCGTGCAGTGCGCGAATCGATCCACCGCCCATCACTGTATAAGCCAAATACGCCCTCACAAGGGATGGGTCTGAAGAGTATGTCTGAACGGGGAAAGCGAATCATAGGGGAAGAATCTCCGTCTTTCAGTTAACTTTAACATGTTTCCTTTTTGCCAAGCCGTCAAACCGTAGAGTGAAGTGGGTTCCCAAAGTTTACCATGGAATTGCGGCGACGGCGCTCACGAACACTGGCGGGGCCATTTATATGCCCACAGATTTGGAGGTAATGGCCGTTCAGCAGAGTTGGAGGCGCAGTGGGTAATGATGTTGCTTCACGAGAGGGAGTTTGGGGGTTCGGTTTTCGCGCGTGGCGGCACTTCTGCATTTCAACTGATCGGTTGAAATTTGCGGAGTCCTGACGTTCATACAATTTTTACAGATTTCGGGCGTTTTTTTTTGCATATTTTTCCAGCTGTACGCTGTGGAAAGTAACCTAGTTGCGAATTCTTTTGGTTACTGAACGGATTTTATCTGCAAGGGAATGGGAAAACATTCATTATAATGATTTATGAACACTCAACGCCACTGATGTACAGGCACAAAGTGCATGAAACAGCTCTCTTTCTCTCTCTCCCTCTCTTTGAGCATATATTCGGCTCACAGATGCCCGATGGCAGTACTCTTATTCTCGAATCTTGTACCGGCTTTGCAAATCACGTGGCGGTTAAAGCTACTATGCCCGAGGGAACACGTGCGTACTCATACTCTCTTCGGATACCGCTGGCCAAATTTAGCCAGCCGACGTGGGCTTCTTCAGTTACATGAAGTCGTTTGTAAAGTGATTTCACTTCGAAGTCATTGTGCACGACATCTCTGTTGATCTACAAAAAAGACAACGCCCTGAATGTATGTGCGAAATATGCGGATAGAACAGATCTGTTATAATGATATTGAATGTCGCGTCGCTGGTGTTCCAGCTCCTTTGACATCTTCGCGTTGAAAAGCTGGTTGCCTGCCTGGCTCAAAGCTGGTTATACGACCTTGCACTTAGGTTCCTTTGAGAATCCAAGCAGGGCGTTTTTCCCGGTGTGATTGGTCCAGTGGGGAAACAAGCTGTGAAGAGGCTGTAATTTTAATATGATCCCCGTACTGTGGCCACTCCTTCAGTATCATGCACTTTGTTCCGGTATATGAGGGTGTAAAATGTTTATACATCATTGTGTTGATTACTTTTCTCATCGCTTTGTGGTTAGAAACCGGTCAGTACCAGACAAGTCGAAACAAGGTTTTTTATACACCACACAGCTGGAAAACCGCGCAGAAAACGCCTGAAAATTGTACGGACTTCAAGACCTTTCAAATCTTAACCGATCAGTTGAAATGCAACTCCCGCAACACGCAATTATCGATCCCCATTTTGTACTGGTAAAAGAAGAACTTGCGCCATACCCTCTCCAAGACGTCGCGATTTTTATTCGATTCATAGCTATACATTTGTATGCAAGAGTTTCACACCCGGAAACGATACTACAAAAACAGCTGTAAAAGGCACCTATAGCCTCATTTCATGCTTCATGTAAGGAGCATTTACACCAACCATCAAATAATTATCGGGACTAGCTTTTTGAGTGCATGGCGAGGTCTCGTCTTTTATTGCACTAAACGATTGCTGCCTTGTTGCGCTAAAACAAAATCTGATTTATTATTTTTTCTCAAGAACTAATTTTTTATAATTCGGGCAGCCGAACTTTAAACAAATTTAAAGGAAGTTATATCAAATTTTTCCCGACCAAAAAATTATTCTAACCATCTTGGAGAGTCTATAGTTTAACCTACAACAACGTCGTTTCGATTTGGAAGAGCTTGCTTTGATTTCAAGTCTTCGGCTAGCTTAGAAGAGTGTCCAATCTGTCGTGAAAATGATATATCCTACTACATACAAACGTAATTCAAGGTTTTGTCTCGTTGTGTTTTTGTTATTAACGGCTCTGGTCATATTTTCTTTGTTAGCGACTTATTGGCTGGCATTTCTTGATTGTTCGTTCGTTTCTAACCGGTTCCTGTGGAACTAAATTACCCTTTTGTGGTATCTTCTATGCACTAGTAGTGGAAACACTTTTTTCAATTAATCTGTTAGGTTACCTCCAATCTTGAACTCTTTCCGCTAGTTCTATCCATCTTATCGGTTCCACGTGGGAGGTTGCCATACCCGTGTCCCGAAGCACCGACAAGATCCTTTACAGGCACCATGGCCAACTGGTGCGGATATTGCAAATGATAGGTCAACTGCAGTACGGCTGACAGCGTTTCAGTAATTCCAGTGTCTGTGGTTCAATGTACTAGGAGCGCCTAAAAGAGGTGATGAATTAAATAAATAAATAAATATGCATATATGTAATATAAATTACATATATGTATATTACTTACTTTACTTTGATACTTTGATGGTCCTTTTGTCTGCTGGAGGTCTTCTCAGCGGGGACCACAACTCTTCCAGACCGCTCGATCTCTGGCTGCTTGCATCCAGTGAGGCAGACTCCGCTCTCTGAAAGATCTTGAGAATGAGTCTGCCCATCGCGTTGGCGGTCGTCCCAGTGGTCTCTTATGGTCTCTCGGGAGCCATTCTGTGACACGGAGACTCCATCTATCGTCCTTTCGTCGAAGCAGGTGTCCGGCCCAGCGATATTTGGACTTCTTCATGTACTGCAGCGGGTCGGCTAATTGCGACTTCTCCCGTAGCTCCGAGCTTCGTAGGCCTTCTTGCCATTGCTGACGAAGGCTTGTCCTTAGAAGACATCTCTCCAGTGCACGATGCGTAGTTTGCATCGCTCTGGCGATTGTCTTGTTGTCGGGCCAGGTTTCCGTCGCGTAACACATCGCAGGCAGTACAGAGGCGTTGAATATCGAGGCCCTGAGGCCGGGATCCTTGACCTGATCGGTGACTTCGCGAATCGAACTGAAGGCTGCCCATGCTGCGCGTCTCCTGCGGGCGATTTCAGGAGCGAGGTCGTTATCCATGTTCAGCTCTCTTCCCAGATAGACGTAGGAGTCGACCTGTTGTAGAGCGACTCCATTTAACCTTACGAGTCCCGTGTCACACCACTGGTTGACCATAAATCGTGTTTTGGACATATTCATGTCCAATCCAATCTTCATACTTGCCACATTGAGCTCGTTCAGCATTTCCTCGACTTCTGCCGTGCTGGTAGAGATGAGAACAATATCGTCGGCGAACCGAAGGTTGCTGATCCGTTTACCGTCGACAAGGTAGCCTTTATCGTCCCAGTTCAAGTCTTTCATGGCATCCTGGAGTGCCGCTGTGAATAGCTTGGGAGAAATCGTGTCTCCCTGCCGTACTCCTTTCCCGATAGGAATTTTAAGCTTTCGATCGAACAGCTGGATGGTAGTCGATGTGTTCGAGAAGCATTCGTCGAGAAGTCGGATGTAGGGCGATGGTATACCAGCGTGCACAAGTGCGTTCAAAACGGCGTTGATTTCCACAGAGTCGAACGCTTTCCGGTAATCCACGAAGACAAGGACAAGTGGGAGGTGGTATTCGCGGCTCCTCTCGATGAGCTGTGAGACAGTCTGAATATGGTCCATGCAGGAGAAATCCTTGCGAAATCCTGCTTGCTCCACTGGTTGATATTCATCCAAGCAACGCTCCATGCGGTTAAGCAGTATCTTGGTGAAGATCTTGTACACAACCGAGAGAAGACTGATGGGTCGATAGTTGTTGATATCCTCCTGCTGACCTTTTTTGAAGATTAGAACTGTTTTCGATTCCTTCCATGAGTCCGGAATCCTACCAAGTCGAAGGTAGTGGTTGAAGTGCTTGGCCAGAAGTGAGCAGAGGGCACTGCCACCCGCACGAAGGAGATCAGCAGAAATGCCGTCCGGTAAGGGACCAGTGCCCGGCTTCATCCTTCTGATGGCATGAGCAACTTCTGATTCCAGAATGGGAGGTACTTCCTCAGCTGGTGGCATCAAGCATTTTGGGACAGTGATGGAAGAACGGAACAGATCTGTGTAGAATTCTTGAACGATGGCCTCCATCGCTCTTCGAGACGTTTGCGTTATTCCATCCTTATCCACAAGGGCTGACATTATTGCCTTCTGATCGCAGAGATCTCGTTTGCAGCGCTTTATGCTTGAACCTTTCCCAGCGGCTTCTAACAGCTTCAATCTTCTGTAGGCTTGAATGGACTCCTTCACTGCAATTCGACAGGCCTTCGAGATGATGACTTTTTCCAGATGGAAGCATTAGGATCCAGTTTAACAGCTCTTCTTTGCTCCAAGAGTTTAATCGCATGTGCGTTGAGTCTTGAAGCAGAGATGATGTGGTTTCGCAAGAGCTGCTAGCACATTTCAACAGTCCTTTGGAGAGAAGGTCGTAGTCTTCCGATGGATCATCAAGAAGATTCCAATCATACGACTTTATTGCACATTCCAACTCCTCAGACTTGAATGTGGGGATCCTCACCGATGCCGGTTTATGAGTGTCACGCTTGAGCATCCTCTTTTTGAGAGTCAGCTTCGCACGGACAAGACGGTGATCCGAGCCGGTGTCAAATGAAGGCAGCACGGAGACGTCAAACAGACTCCAGCGTCTGTTTGTAAGAACATGGTCGATCTCCGAACGTGTTTGTCCATTTGGGCTTTCCCAGGTCCATCGTCGGTTTGAAGGCTTCTTAAACATAGAATTTCCATGGTAAAGACGGCACGCGGATAGGAAGTCTATCAGGCGCTCTCCGTTTTCGTTCCTTGAGGAAGTTCCATGTGGTCCTAGCCTCCATTCGTCGTGATCATTCGTACCGACGATAGCGTTAAAGTCACCAACGACAAATTTGTAGTAGCTCTTCTCGTCGTTGACAGTCCTTTCGAATAGCTTGTAGAATTCCTCCTTTTCTTCGTCTGTGGCCAAAGATGTTGGAGCATATCCATTTATGATGGAGATGGTTCCTGATCTTTGGTTTGCAAACGAAGAACGGCTACTCGCGGACTGATGATCTTGTAAGAGTCTACTAGGTGGTGCACTGTCGAATTGACGAGAAATCCAACTCCGCCAATATTCTTTCTGTCCACCTTTGCTCCGATAATGAGAAGCTCGTTGTGGTCGGTCCTTCTTATGGTTTCCGTTCTGCCTTTCGTTTCCTGCAGGGCGATAACGTCGTATTTGATGTTGCGGCTTCTGTAAAGCAGTGTCCGAAGATCCTGCTCAGAAGCGATCGAACGACAGTTATAAGTGCAGACGAATAGGCAGTTTCCGTGTCGTGGTGGAGGGAGTTTCCGGTAGTCCGATTCCAATGACGTCCTGATAGTTTAACTCCGAGATTAGATGGCCCCTCGCCGGAGGTGGATGCAACCGACGTCGTAGAAGTCCACCTCCGGCGCGCGGAGGACTGGGGCGCGGGTTTAGTTGTTTGAGCCATAGCGGTGGTCTGGTTACTCACATGTTCTTGGCCAGGGATACAGGAGAGCCGCCCATACACGGCAAAAGCGTCGCGTACTGCGTGACCGTTTGTGCCGTTAGCCATCACAAAGTGATGTTCACCCCTTCACCGCGGTGAGGTGGCACATGAAGGGGCATATATGTATATTTATTTATTTAATATATATATTTATTTAATATCCTACTATCCTACTATATATAATCGGCTAATGTCACGTGTCCGTCACGGGGAGGGGGGACTGAAGCCAAAAGATGCCTACTTCAGTGCGGCGTATGCCAGCCGGGCTTTCTTTGAACTTAACCATGGGCGATTGCTGGCGAACTATATCCTTGGCGGCTCATCGTCCAAGTTTACGAGATATTCAAGGGGCAAGGCGTCAGAGTATGAATAGGGATCGAGTGCAGAGCGTAGGGATTCAGGAGGCGTGCCCAAGACGTCGTTCAGGGCATCTGGATTCAGAAGACGTGCTGAAGACGTCGTCTAACCTACGTAGGGATTCAGAAGACGTGCTGAAGACGTCGTCCAACTTGCGTAGGGATTCAAAAGACGTGCTGATGACCTCTAACGTGCGTAGGGATTCAGAAGACCTGCGCTAGACGTCGTGAGTCAAGATTCAGAAGACCAGCGCTAGACGTTGCCCAACGTGCGTAGGGATTCAGAAGACGTGCTGAAGACGTCGTCTAGCATGCACAGGGATTCGAGTAAGGGCGACCAACAAAGGGAACCATTAGAGGAGGAGCGTGAATAGCGGGGGGGGGCAACATTTTCCCTCAATATCGTCTATTGTGCGTCGGATTTCTGAAGACGGCTTACAGAAGTCGTGGCACGTGTGTCAGAGTGCAGAAGGAGTGTCACAGACGTTGTAGCAACGTAGTGACACGTGAATCGGTACTCAGTGTCACATGTGCGCGCTTGTCTCTCACTCCGTTTCTTTGCCAGCACATAGGAAAGGAAGTATTTCGACAGGGGGGGGGGGGGGGGTAGAGAGAGTGACCACGGGATTCGGAGGAGTATTATTGCCGTCGGACAGTAAGCGGTGTGGACCAATACCGATTAATTTTGATTATAATTTTGCTGGTTAAGCACCGGATTGGGACTCTCATTACATGTTTCTCGACACGTAGAGAACGAGCGCTTCGGAGAATAAATCGCGTGCATGTGATAGAGGGTGGATGGGCTTCATATGCGCAGTGAAAATTCTTCCCTACCATATCATATTGCACTAATCTACAGGGTGGCCGATAACTATTGTCGCGATATTGGCGCGCACCTGTTTCTCTTATATTTTTTTGAAATCACGTGTCTTTGCGTTCATCGTTTACGACACTGAATACAGTTTCTGTGATATATGTAACTTTTTGTTTGTAGCCTCTATAAGACCGTGCCCTCATCGAGAAGCAATAGCCCGCCTCGCAGAAAGCGGATAGTCCATCACCGCCATTGCGAGGAAGCTCAGTATTCCATTGAGAACAATTCAACGGATCATCAAGCAGTGGAAGGAGAAAGGAGACGTCAGCATAAAGGTAAAGACAGGTCATCCTCGTTCTGTGAGTACGAGTACAAGGAAGAACCGTGCGTTCATCAAGAAGAGGATCGACAGAAACGACAGCAAATCTCCTAACAAGATGGCAAAGAGCCGCGGAATTGCTCGTTATACTGTCTAGTCAATTGTTAAGAATTAACTAGAACTTCGCAACTATCCATTGGCCAATGGACAGCAGTTGACAGAGGCAGCCAAGGAAAACTGAGAGAAGAAGTGCAAGGAACTGCTACGGCTTTTGTCAGTGCGCCGCCTCGATGATGTGCTGTGGACAGATGAGAAAATTTCATGATCGAAGTCGATCACAACGCTCAGAATGATCGCCAGCTCCTCAGACCCAATCAAGGAACACTTGGAAAAGGTGGATAGTCACAAAATCGCTGTTTCGCAAAGGACTGATCGTGTGGGCTGGTATCACAGCAAACCAGACGACGCCGCTGGTTTCCGTGAAAAGAAACGTGAAAATCAACGCCGGAACATACCAAGAGGAGTTTCTGAAGAAAGTAGTCCTTCCCTTCTATGAAAAAAATTTCGAGATGATCTTTCAACAGGGCTGGGCTCCTGCCCATGAAGCGAGGACGACGATTGCGTATCTGGACGCCAACTTCCCTGGATACCTAACGAAGGATCAATGGCCATCTAACAGCCCGTAGTTAAATCCCCCGCACTTTGCTATATGGGGATATCTAGAGCAGAAGCTGAGGAAGAGGACATCACCAATTTGGACCAGTTTGGCCGCGATTTTAATCAAGCCTGGGCAGAAACCTATGCCAGCTACCTGCGGCGCACCGTGGAGTCAGTGAAACTAAGACTTGAAGCCTACGTAAAAGCCAAGAGAGGTCACTTCGAAGCATTCTTGTGAAATTTAATCTACAGGTTGTTAGTTATATTGAAGAATAGTAACTTTTGAAAAATCTCGCGTATTATTGAAAATATGACGTTTTTCGCGACGACAATACTTATCGGAAACCCTGTATGTAGTAAAACAGTTTTTTTTTCTGTAAGAAAGCCTAAGGAAGAAAGGAGGAAGATTAGGGTTGTTCTATTATCGGGGTTTGGCGGCGAAGCCCACAACCAAATGGGATGGGGTTGTTCTATTCTCGGGGTTTTCTCCCAACCAGACGTTTGGCGGCCCCAAGGCCGCTGAACGTCTGGTATATATATATATATATATATATATATATATATATATATATAATCAATTGAAAGATAGGCAAGGTCCAGGCGCATGCGAGCGTTGATTCTCTTCATTGAACTGCCTTACAACATCTTGAATTTTCGTTTATATTTGTGCTATATTGCACATTTTAGATGGAAACGAACGTTCGGCGGCGAAAGCGTAAGGATCTTCTGCGTCTGCAAATCATAAGAATCATCGAGGTTTGCTTCTCCTCTGGCATAAACCTCTCATAACCTCTCTTAACAAATCTCGTCCTATACTTGAGTCTTTAGAAATGAGCTTTTGCTTGAAATGGTAGAATTTTTTGAGATGCTCGCTGTCTCCTTCAGGTGTGTCATTGCAGTCACTGTATTCAGATTGCTATCTTCCGTGGTCTGCTCGACTCGACGTTAGTCGACAGCAGTGGCAACTTGAGCCCATTAATCCTGGACTTCGTTGATGCTATGCGAGCCAATCTCGAGAGCGACTTGGTCTGTTCGCTTTCCCGTGTCATTATATTAGCCAAACAATATGCAGTGTTTCAGGATCGTGACATAGCGGTTATCACAATGATGCGTCTGCATTTCTCCAAACTTATAGTTGTGTTAGTAGACAACGTCACTCCGGAAAACAGAGCTAATCTTATTCCTGACGACAAGAAGCAGAGCCTTTTCTATCTGTTCATTGGGTGGTGCAGTCGGACTATCGCTGCCGACAAAAAGAATCGTGAGAATGATGTGCGTCGTGACCCAAGTTTTACCCAATATGAGATTTGAAAGGTGTTTTGCGTCTTTCCTTATTATTTTAACTGAGTGTTTTCTGTTGCAGGTGGGATCGTATGTTGAACAGAAGGCAGCCCTTGCTATGACACGATTGCTCAGCTGCGGGCGGATATTCGAGGCTCAAAAGTCGATCGGAGAAGACGGCTATCTGTACGGCTGGCTTGAGAAGCTCGTTTCAAGCGCAAATACTACAGTAAGTTTATGTGGGCTCCTTGCGTTTATATATGTATTTATTTATTTATTCAATACACAACTATGTACCGTAGCGAAGGATGAGATGAAAAAGCTGAGATTAATTGGCTTGAAGCAAGCACAGGAAATAGAAAAAGACTGCAAATGAAACGAGAACGGGAGAAAATCGACGACAGAGGAAGGATAGGATAGAAGTGATCGAAACTGTGCTCATCTGGGAATAAGTCTATGAATGTTAAGTGTAATGATCACGTCTAATTTAAGTATGCCAGCTGTGTCTATGATTACGATACCTAGTATAGTTAAGTTTGGAGTCGGTGGGGCAAGTTGATTTCTCTACTGTGTGGTCACCTGTACATTTTTGCTACAACTATACCTTAAAGGTGACCGTTGCACTGCATCGTTGAGGAGTTAGGTGTAGGGAAAATGTTCGGAGCAGCTGCTTCTACCGGTCAGTTGTTATGGGGTGCATCCTTGCAGTGTTCTAATACGTTCCACGACAGAGATTCGCTGCAGCTTTAGTTGTTGTAGGTCATTTCCCCTATATTGCGCTTCCCGATTGCTCATGAACTGGAAGAAGCAGCAAAAGCGGTCGTGTTTTCAAAGATGACTACTGCAGATTACAGAAATGTCGATGAGAATAAATGCAGACTTCTCTTTCGAGAAGTGTTCTCTCAAAATTCCTAGCAGTTCTTACCCGATTTTTGGCCCAGTATATTTGCGTTGGAAGGTGCTGTTGCTATGGAAGTTGTAGTTCACGGTGAAAAGGTTGATCTGAGAACGGTGTACGCATAGATGCATGTCTAGAGCTTAGCTTTCTTCAACGAGAAGTCGGCTGGACCAGTTTTTTTGCTTCGACTACCGTAAACCTTCAGATGCAAGGAGAGGTGGAAGAGATGCTGGCGTGGATGCTGGAGTTGAACGAGTCCAGCCACTTGCTGGACTGGTTGATGTCTCAGTGTTATTCGCAGCCAAGCGCCATCGCGGCGAGGTGCTTCAGAGCGCTTGTCCGTGTCTTCTCGAGACGCGATTTTCCGTGCGAGTTCATCTCTCTGTTCGTGCTTTGCCAGGCAATGCTGGGCGATCCGTCGGTCACTGATGCTGCTGTGCACATGATCGAAATACTCAAGAGGCAGTTTCTTGACAAGTACGCGTTTTTCTGTCCTGTACAACTAGTTTCTTTTTTAAGAAAGCAGCTTTAGTAGCATGGTCGCATCACCGCAGCTGGCTCCAACTGCAGGCAACATGCACTCAACGCCAACCGTTCAGCTGAGATCTCCAGTTGTCTCCAGCTCGCAGTGTCACTGTCTGCCAATGGATCAGCAGGCCGTCTGCCGTAACCTGGCGAATGCTTATCCCCATCTTACCATCACTATATTCAGCGGTAAGTTCTTTCTTCTGGGTTTCGCTGCTTCAAAAATGGAGCCTGTCGTGTGTTTTTTCGTTGTTATTTTTCTTGAGCTCTGTCTCTGTAACTCTGTCTATTTTGTCTAGGACGATTCCTGCAATAGGCTTTACTAGCTGAACAAGTCTAGCATTTTTGGAATTTCCGCTGCCGTTCGTGATATATTGGAAGTTTTATTTCCAGTCATCAATTTCAGCTGCTTTAAATGTTCAGTAAATTAAAATGACAAGTTCTATGTTACGACATGTAGTTCTGACATTCGTGACCAACTTAACGAGCTGCTCAGCACACTGCTGAATCCAGATGTAATGTAAACTGTTTGGGGTTCCACTACAGTGTTGTCTGAATTAAATTCGTCATGAAGGTGATGTTAGAGGAGGACAGTGTAGAATGCAACACCACCAATAGAAACAAAAACATTGCTTTCGTTTTCTGGATTCTCATCGAAGAGCTAAAGAGCTTTTGATGAAAACTTTAATGCGGCATGGCGAACCTATAAACTACAGAAATTTCTCAGATTTATAATACACCAAATACATAAAGCGACTCTTGTGGTTAACTCTAATTCTCTAACATCCAACTGGGCTGCGTCCATATCTCTTTGAAAAGTACGGATGATTTCTATACTGCTTTCTTCTATGTGAACCTGTTTTGCTTTCATTTCTCTTTTTGTATCCTATTATTGCTCAATTGGTCTGTATTATGACATCGCAATTCACCAACACACGTGTAATACCATGTGAGAACCTGGATGTTTTATACTCGCGTTCTGTAGTACTTAGGGGGTTAATCAAGACCTAAACTTAACAAAGCTCGTTTGTTCCTATACCGATTCCTTCTGTTTTAACGAAAACCTTTTAGAAGTTTCATGTCGCCTAGAAGGAGCGCGTAGTCAGAACAGGACCTATTTGGTAGCTCTACTGCAAGCTTGGGTTGAAAATATCGAGCTGGTTGATCCAATGGCTGGAGAAGACGCATGCGAAGGTGCGTTGTTTTACAGAACTTTTCGTCGTGTCTACGTGGCGTGGTTGTCCCAGATTAGAATGAGGAGATAGGCTGTATTTTAGGTCCAAGAGGGTGGGGATCAGAAGAAGCTACACAGCTGTTACTAAACAATCTCATGTATCTGACTATAAGCCTGGCTCCCGATCACGAGTATGAATTGGCCGAGGTCTGGCGTGCGTTGGCGTTATCGTTCCCAGCCAATTTGCCGGTTATTCTCAACTACCTTTATGTCGTGACAGTACTCTCACACGAAGCACTTCTTCCATATGTAAGCGATCTTCTTTGCAGACGTTTCAAGCTCGCGCTGATCTCATTTGTGGCGTTTAGGCGAAGCGTGTTAGCGTGATATTGGCCGGAGTAGTGGGGAATCGCATAGCTGCTCTGCTGTTGGAACAGCTATCCTCTTCTTCGGACTGCTCGCGACTAACTCTCGAACGATCCGACATTCCGCCATACTATCGGTGGAAAGATGACGCTGAGACAAAGAAGGTATTGCTTCAAACCCATTTCCTTCCGTGCTCAACCCAGTACTGTACTCAGGATTCTGTCGTGGAGGTGGCCTCCCCGATACGAGACTCACCGATGGGGGATCGCTTTGCTGGAGGCTCTGAAGATGCCAACAAGGAGGGGGTTCGTCTTCTGCCAATGCCTGCTTATGGCGGATACTACTCGAGGCTTTGCGCGTACCTCCCTCCCACAACTCAGCCTGTACAGTTCTTCACCAGGTATCGCGTAGTGGTTTCGTGTGCTTCTAACCCAATACTGACAGGGTTGTCTTGACAGGAGCCAAGTGTCGCTCCTCCTGATTTGCGACATAATTCGAGCGTCTTCCGACGTGGACTGGACGGAATCTACTCCTCGCTTGCTCCATTCGGCTGTGCTCTCCCTCGATTCCCTTCGACCCACTCTCTGTCGCCATGCCCGACAGGTAGAATTCTTCTGCAAACCCAATGTCTGTATATGACGACGATTGAATTATTTCTAGACAATCATCAACATATCGCTTCTGCACGCGGATCAGACAACCCTGGCACATGTGTCGGGCATGCTGTTGAAGCATCAGATGTGTCGAACGTCCGACGACTCTGGCTTGAGGATATCGGGTACCTCTTTCTGCGATATGGTGGCAGTCAGAGGAGCATCACCGACGTTTGCCAAAGTCGCTGCCGAGGAGTATAGGAGCATGCTGCTCAGCAGCAACACGTTGTTCTCATCACAAAGTGACCTGATAATGGCGCTCGTTTTCTGCCTAAGCGAAAAGTGAGTCTTTGAAGTGCTTCTCTTAGATTGTGCTAATGCTGCTGTTTCGGTCAACCGCGTTCTGTTTACGAGAAGTGGGTTGTAGAAATAGCTGAAGTTATGGCGATAGGGGCAGCCCTATGCGGAGGTCATGCTGCTTCCGTAACCTTTATTGCCGGAATTTGTTTTGGTTTTTGGCGTTACTACTGCTGTCATTGTTGGTATTGTAAATTAGTTTCGTAGCATTTTCGAAAGAGTTGCAGTTGGTCCGTTTAGCAGCGTGTACTGAACGAAGCGAAGCGTCTGTTGTGTGAGAAAGGAGTTTTTTGTAGTAGTTAACGACCTAGCATGGCTTTGATATTTGACACTGACTGTTCACTATTGCAGCATGGATGCCCCTCTATGGGCCAATGAAGACGCCACGCCGCGCTGCTGGAAGGTGCCCAGTGCTGTTCAGCTTACCTGCTTGGTATGAATATAGTTCAATGAAGTAGAACTGGCGGATCTCAGTTGCTAACGAGTTGACTGACGTGCTCCGTTCAGGTTCGTCATTTGGCCGAACTTGTACTGCCGTCCATGCCGTTATTGCCTGTTGTGTGGACACAGCTTGCCATGCGAATGGCGCTCACAACCAGCCAGCGTCACGCGGCAGGAAGGTGCTTCCAGGTCAGCCTTGTCCGTCCTCCTAAAGCAGTGGGAAATTTGTTTATGTCGTTATTGCACGAGTATTATAGTTTGTATGATACTTGTATTTCGCCGACAGTTTCAGATAGTTTCGTCTCTGTGTCAGCCTCCTGGCGCGTGGATTCCCTCCCTGATTAGCAGACTTGTGGAGACAGCAGGAGAAACTCACGAAGACACTCAGGCCTATGTGACGGACCTACTTCTTTGTCTCCTTAGCAGCGCTCCTCATCTGAATCCGGTTAGTCAAGGTGCCATATATCGAAACAGAGGAGAAAGTGAGTTCTATTCTAAAGCTGAAACAGCTCACTTCAGCTCCTCGATTCACCCCTACTTCCGTCTGCATCACCCACTCATGCGCGGTCGACTTCATACACTCCAGCTCTTCTGCGACAATCTGTTCTCAGTCAGCGACTGCATCAGGAAAGGAAAGGTAGATCCAGTTCCTAAGGAGAAGAAGTAACTTGGATGCGAAGCACTGAATGCAAGTATCAGATGTACGCCTGTCGCTGCTGCTTTCCGAGGAGGAGTCGAGGCTGGGTGCGGCACTGATGCGAAGCAAGAGCGCGGATCAGTTGAAAAGCGATGCAGAGGCAGATGAGGTAGGTCGTTCTGCGGTCCAACTGAAAGTGGAAGCGGATTGTTGGCTTTCAGGAAGCCACAGCTCGGATGCAGATCTGTGCCATTGCAGTTGCACTTCTGGAGAGTGGGGTGGACAACGAGTTTCTGCTTGCCGTGAACCTCTTGGAAAAGGTGGGTGGAAGAGCAGTCGGTCCCTGCCTCATGTACATCGGACGGAAGCCATACGGTGTCGGGTAGCCGTTCGGCGTGTCACTGCACTGGGTGCATGGTTATGATTTACGACCATGCACGACCGCGCATATCCGCTTTTGAAGGGCCAGAGACACGCGTGGCCGTGGCTGCGAGTAAATTGGCGCTCGTTGCGTCGCGCCATGGGCTCAGTCATTGTCCCGCATCTCAGGCTGTCATCAAGAAGGTCGCAAGCGCGCGCGTAATGAATGGTCAAAACACCGCCCGACTTTATCTGTTCTACCAGCGCAGTCTAATTTGGTAAAAGTGCAAGGCCTGTGCACTTGTACGGTGGCTTTCGATTGAACATCGAGTAGTTGAAATTCTGGTCTACCATGTGAATTTGCTGTAAAAAGGACGATGGTAGAAGGACCTTCCAGAAGTGATTGTGCTCCAGCTGCTGAAGTAGGAAGGGAAGATCTTCCATTTATGCATTCATTCCCTGAGAATGGGTAGCAGTTTGAAAGTAATGATTTAGAAAGCCAAGCACGCTTGCTCCAGTTAAATTTCGTTCTTCAAGCTATGCATCGTCCACACACCAATACTCACTTCGGTGAAGTACGTTTTGCAGAGCTTTATGTTGAGACCGCTGGTCAATTGGTGACTGCAGGGCAGTATAAACGAAGGAAAGCTTATTGACGACGTTTCAGACCACACGTCCCTCTTCAGATATGAAGTTTATTACTTCATTTCCAAAACAATGTAATAACCAGTCTACCACGGGCCTGAAATTAACGGGGATGGATGAGTGCCAAGCACGTGCGGACGAGTCGGCCAGAAACGAAGAGCTTGAGAACTGTATATGAATATCTACTTTAACCAGTCACAGTTGCGTCGGAATCATCCTGTTGCGGTCACACCGTTTTCCCTATAGAGTGATAAAGATTACAACTATTTTCATTCCCTCTCTGTGGTTGGTCGGAGGTCTCTGCTTTATGTCCACCGCTTCCTTAATCTTTTTTTTTCACCGCATCCGGTAGGGTCTTTGGGAGAATTGAGTCAATAAACGGCGACAGTGACTTTTAGTTCAAAACAAAGAAGTTGGGCTACCAGTAATAAAGCTCAAGGAAACAACGATTTTGAGGTTTTTTCGGGTATGTTGAATTGGTATCAGACTTGTCTGGTAAGGATAAAACACTGACTTATCCAAACACTTACTGCCCAATTTAAGTCATTGTATGGATCCAACACGCAAGTTCAAGTTCTTCTACGACGCACCGTAGAGGAATGCGTAGGGAAAGGGATTGGTTAAACCCTTTTACCCTTCCAATGAAGAAGTGCGGGCGACAAGTCGGCCGTTCTCCTAAAGCCTCTCAGCTGTTGGTCATCGCGCCACCCCGCGCCCATTTACTCTGCGGCGCGATTCGCCGAAAACATTGTCGCAAGTTCCATCAAATAGGCGTTTCACGTCGGTGAAGTATAAATGCGACACCGCTGGCTGGCAGGAAAAATCGTTATCGATGCTAACCATAGGGCAGCACTGCGCTTTGGCAGAGTATAAACCTTGCCTTCAGAGGTTTATCCGCGGACGACCAAGAAATAAGGCTCGCTGAAGGATTTCGGTGGAATCTATATTTGTTGTTGCCCTTAGCCCTGCGTCCTAATGGGAGTCTAAATTTGAGCCTCCCGCCGAAATCCGAAATCACGCAAAATGTAGTCTTCCAGCTTCTTCAAGTAGCTCGGTCCCCGTATTTATCTATGTGTCATTCTTTTGAGACAGAATGGTGGTGCCGCGTTTACTTGTCGTTCAGGGTTTTGTGTCTTCAGCACTGTTTCTTTAAAACATTTGACAGCAGCCCCTTCCTCAGTTCCATCCACTGTTAGTACTTAAGAAGTCGATGCCTTGCCATCAGTTGCGACGTGGGCGCCCATAATTACCCTTCAGAAGCTCTGTGGGAAGACCCGGCAGTACTTGTCCGCTCATTGTGTTCTCGAGTACGGCTTGAGCGGTGTGGGTGCGACTGTGAACCAGTGAATTCCTCATATCTATTTGATGGCTTATGAATTCAGTGATACCCGCCCGTGGTAGCCCTCAATAGAACGCTCGGTTATTGTCATACGTCGTATCTTTCGAGTAATTCTTAATCATTAGTAGCGGACAAATTCAACCATATGGTGGTAGAAAGTGAGTACTGTTCCTTATTGGTGATGTCAGCACTGTATTTATGTATGTCTCTTTTCCTTTCGGTACTTGGAACATGAGCCGCTTGAAATATCTTCTCACCACCAGTATTCCCGATCTGAAGTGTAGTTTTAGCTACAGTCGTAGATTTCTATTCAGATCCTCGACACCTCTGGTCCTCATAAAACACGATGTATCCAGAAGTTGGAAAAGACCATCAATCAGCTCGACTGGAAGGGCTTCAGCAACATCGTTGGCCTTCTGTCCAGAGGTTGGTTCTACTCGAGTTCTGGGTAGACTCCGCTTGAACGGTTATTCAACTTTGTTCCGCCTTTTTAGAGAAACTCTTCTCAAGCTTTACAGGAAGTTACATGGTACCTGATAGTTAGCGTTTGCTGTAGGGTGTCGCTGGCAAGTACCGCTGATGCCAAGAACCCCGGTCGTTCCTTCCTTTGCGTTGTGCATGGACGCTGGTAGAAAGTGGGGTACGTGTCGCTGTCTGTCAGAACTGCCTTGACGGGCAGTTGCGGCTCTGATTCATTCTCGCTCTATCATAGCGTATCGCCATGCACGTTTGCCACACACGGTGTGGCCGGCCAGCTGTAAATTCTAGCGCGCTGACAAGCGACTTTGATTTATTAACTCGAGGAGGAGATTGTGAGTCGATTAGATGTCGCTGAGCAGATTACGTGCCTAGTGATTGACGGTTGGCTAATCACCGAGCAAATTATGCCGTATTGTAGACGGTGAGAATAATCTCACCTGAATTCGGAATTCTACCGCATTTGATTATCTACTCCGTGAAGCATACATGCCGCGAGACGTGAGTGTCCCGATGGCATAGTTTATGGATAAGGTCTAAAGATAGAGTAGGTATTAGTCAACTCATTTTGGGTGTGCCTCGCTTTCCAACATCTGTGTCATGCCGTGAAGTGTCGGAATAAACGCAGAAGCCGCCGTATTCTCATGGCTCACTTCAAGGTGGCCTATTCGAAAAATAAGTGTTACCATCCGATCCAACGTGGGCGATCTATCCCATGATATAGGTATCATGCAGTGGTTTTAGAAAAGAAGTAGATTTGATACCTATAAAACCTGGACCCTGCCGGTGCAATTATCTAGAGCATCGGATGCAGGCCATCGTCGTCCAGGTTTTAGAGGTCACCGAATCTGTTCTTTTCCTAAGCCGCTGGATGTTACCTACACCATTGCGTAGAATACTCAGATGTTGGATTCCGATGCTAACATTGTTTTTATTTTATTGAATAAGCCACTTTAAAGGGAGCTGAGGGAAAACGGCGGTTTTTTGCTTTTGTCCATAAAACCAAGAGGCAGGAGCAGTATTATGAATGTGTATGCGGCTGCATGTGGATCAGAGAAGTTGCTGATGCCCTATTGTTGCTCGAAATAGCGAACTTCTCCGAATTTCAGTTATGAGTATCAAGATCCCGACGTGAACATGACCGACGACCTATTATACTTCCGTAGTTAAAAGGAAACGGGTACTTTGGGGAACTTTCAGGAGCGTAAAAGTAATGAAGAAGACGAAAAACGTCTGTATCTGTATCCGCCTATTCGACTCCACCGTCCTTCCCTCGCTAAAGTGCGCCTCGGAAACCTGGACCTCGGAAGAAGCGAGGTCACCTGAACATCGTCGCGTAACAAGGAGTAGTTTGGTGCGAAAAGTCTCGAGTAGCTGAAGGAAGGCATTCGTAACAGCGGGCTTCGTCAACTTTCGAGAATCAATGAGGCTGTTCGCATGGGGCTTCGCATGGAGCTTCGCATGTCGGGCATTAGGTGGACCTGTCAGGCATTGCTGACATCCGTTTCATGAGAGCATTGGGATTCGATGGATGTCGGAAAAACAACAGAATGAGTGCCATCGCCTTGGTCGGAATTCTTCGTGAAAGCCCCGAACGAAGGGTATGACCCACTTCGTGCCGCTTGGAGGAGGCGCCTGCTGTGGGATGGGTCATAGATGGAGTTACTGGAGCTGCTTGAACAAATCGACGACCAGCGGAGCGACAGGTGGTGTGGCTACATAAGACTTTGCAGAACCTTTGTGATTCGACAGTTCTGCTTTCTGCTTTGCAGCGTAGACGTGGACCGATAATGCTGCCGCGTGAAAAGCGTTAAGGATGACGCAGCGAGCGCTGGAGCGATGTCTTAGGAAGTACAGCCGGCGAACTTAACTTTAGCTGTGGACTTCACAGCTCCGACATGAGAAGGATGTCGCATCTTCGGGACAGAGCGGACTAATTGTGGAAGGTTAAGTGCCGATGGCCTGCCATATCATGTGGACGCAAAAGGACCGATTTACGGTGAAGCACTGAGAGGTCCTGAAGTACCGCAAGCGTCATCATTGGAGACCTCTAACAAAAAGTGCCGATACGTGCGTCCCGCGGCTGGCCCAGCTGATGACGAGTCAAGACTCTTTCTCACCAGGTCCGAATGAACTCTGGTTGTCGACGCCGAGACATCATGGAAACGGTGATGTGGTGCACAGGACCAGTTAGGACAAGCTATCCAACTGTTTAAGGAAGTATTAAAGATAATGGAGCCGTGAAATGTCTTGGCGCAGTAGTTCTTCTCACAAGATCCTTCAAATCCTAATTCTAAGCGCACTCGTGCACACCCCCCAGCACTAGCTCCACACTTTTGTGTAGAGGACTGTTCACGCGTTTTTCGTGCGTTTTTCTCGCGTCCCTCCTGTCGCTTCCCTGTTCGACCATATCGTGTATGTGTGCGGCTGTCGGTTTGATTACATCTACAACACTTCAATTAGATTATCGTTGTGATGTTTTGCTCGCGGCCTTCGTCGTCGAATTTTATGGTTCGTTTGGCAGACGACATTACCTTCACTCACTAATGCGCCGTTCAGTTTTCTGGACCGCCTGTTCGCGAGAATCACAGAGACTGTGACGCAGCCGTCGAGAGTACTGCAGCCGTGAAAAAGCGACGTTGAAATGTGCGGGAATTGAGTGCTTGAGCCGGCGATCTTCAGGCACCATCGTCACATCCGCTTACGAGCCTTCGATTCAAGCTCTGATCCGGCTGGTCGATGTCCTAGATGTGCCAGTCGTGGGCGGTCGAGACTCTCTTGGTTTGGTGGTGTGCCACGTGCTTCCGTACCTGCTGTACAACTTCGATGCGCCGAACAACCTCTGCACTTCTGTGTGTTCCGCTTTAAGACAGGTACGTGGACGCGGAAGTTCGAGTTTTCGAAAGCAATCGACCCCACTCAACTGTTCCCTTTCAGTATTGTGTGGAGTCGCTGAAGACCGTGGAGACAGCGCCTGCGGATCATCCACTGAATAATTTGGCCACTGTAAGCCTTTCGTTGGCTGCGAAATGACCTTTTCCAGTAGCTGGAGAACGGAAGGGGACAGTTCGTATACATCTACTGCTTTTAAATGAATAGATTCCGACAGGGAATGTGGCTTGGCAAGGGTCGGTAGTGTGAGAGAATAGGAGAGGTCGTGCTTCGATTTCTCCTTCGAAGACTATTCCTCGAGTGGAGAAAGATGTGCAGGCGTACGCTCTTCCTGCATATGAAGGCGGCTTTGGAGGAAGGTGTTCAATTGTAAGGAGAGGCTATAGAGATCGGCGTAAAGCGCCGCGTCTTGGAATGCGTCTCTTTGGTATTCATATTGTGGATCTTGCGCGCGCGTTTGCCCCATACACAGTGGATTGCTGTGGAAAGCAGCTGGACAGGTCAGCGTTTTCTGTTTCCCAGGGAATCTGCTAGCAGTCCAGCGACGCTCTCCCATGAGGAGGGCGAAGGTTTGGATGGCATGGACGCGAACCGAGCCCTACATACATACGTGGGTGGACATGTGGCGTTTGACAGTCTGCTGCAGGCAACGTCTGCTTTTGAACGAGTGAAGTAGGCAGCTACTCTGTAGGGATCAACTGACAGGTTTTATTCATATTCACAAAAATTATTATCCGAAGCAGCGCATGATAGCGCAGTCGGAGGAGGTTCTCAGGTGGTGCACTCCGAATCGAGGCTTCTGATGTGGATCCCCCACAGGTCAACCAAGCTTTCCATCCATCAGGGCCACGGAATTGGTGTCATACCTGTCTGGGAAGGATAAAGCGCTGACCTCTCCATCGTCTGGCCGCCTCAAGTATAGACCAGATATACATTCAGCTTGCTTCCACGATACCCTGTAGAAGTAGGATGCATGACGCATTCCAGGCAAGGATTGACTGACGCCGTCCTCTATCCTTTATCCTACCTCTATCCATCCAAAGACGTGTGTACTTCATGTGTCATTTTCATACTGGACACCTTTCAAAGCAAACTGGACACCTCTGAGGTCATGTCGAACGTCTTCGAAATTAAAACGTTCAAGATTAAACTGAACACTTTAAGAAATTGAAGTATTGAGCTATCCCTGAGCATCACATATTATTATTTTTTTCGGAACAATTGCGATTTTAGAATATTGCTTGCATCCATATGCCTGGAAATTTATTTGTTAGGATCGACACCGTCGTGAGGCACGCTCTCCTTGTTGTAGTATAATTATTCCCGATAGGAGATAGTTATACCACTCTTGGCTTCTGCTGTTGAGGATCGCCTGGTTAGTAGGTTACCGTTGAATATTGTTTTTGTTTGTTGACGATAACTTGTATGTGTAGGATACTTAGGCCTGAAAAAGCTGTTAAAACAGCGAAAGCTGACCGATAAAGTGTGAGGAGCCTCAAATATTCTGAAGAAAAACTTTCTAAGGAGGTCAAGATAATATTTGTCCAAGGAAATTTCTGTGACTTCCTTAAAAAAAAATCTGTAGTCCGCCAGCTCCAAAAAGGTGAGCACATCGTTTGAAATTTTGTAGAAGAACGATTTTTTTAAAAGAAAACCTATGGTTGGAATGGCAGGAAACTACCATTTCTAATGTATGTACTATTAGGAGGGGGGGGGCAGAAGTAATGAGACAAATTGAAAAAATCTTTATCTCTTTATAACTCAATTACAACTCAACGATGCTGAGGAATGTATTCGCCATTAAGGGCAATGACCTTGCTGCCATCGGTCAACCAACTTCCTAATCCCATCCTTCCAGAACTGCTTGGGCCTGGTGCTGATCCACTGCTCGTTATGGCTGTCGAGGTCTGCTTGGGCTCTTATGTCCCTTCCGACCATGAAGTCCTATAGGTTCGAGAAGTAGTAGTAATCGCATGGAGAGATGTCCAGCGAATACGGCGGGTGAGGCATGTGAACGTAGCCCAGCTGAGCAAGCTTATCCGTGGTTACTTGTTCCCGATGGGGTGCGGCGTTGTCGAAGAGGAGAACCTTCTTGAAGCGCTGCGAATGAATAAGAGCAAGCCGCCGGCCTATCTCTTCTATTTCGTTCACCATGGCCTTGGAGTTCATCGTAGTGCTCTTGGGAAACAGCTTCCGGTAAACCGATCCATGGGCGCAGACCAGGGATGAGCGGATAATGAAATTTAGAAAACCGGATAACGGATAACGGATAATTCTGCCCGAAAATGGCCGGATAACGGGAAAACGGATAACGAACAAACAACAAAAATTAAAACTCGTTTTAAATTGCACTAATTTCAACTACAGATCAGGACTTAAAGCACTGTTAATTTATAAGCCATTTCAGACATTTCAGTAGTGTTTTTTAAACGTTTTGCGGTCGCCACGTTAACGACGCTCTATGGTGTTTTCTGCCCATCCGTAGGAAGACAAACGCACAGCAAGATACCCGCCCTTCACCTGTTTCCAAGGGGTCGGTTGGATTGTCTTACTTGTCAGCCTTACTCTGTGCTTAACTTTTTTCAATTAGAGTAGTTGAAAAATAGAGTAGTCTTTGGAAGAGCAATTCTTCCAATGTCTCTGGAAAGAAGAAGAAGGCAGGAGATATCCAGCCAAACCAACTTCACATAACGATCTTGTCCTACACATGCTATAAACCGTTATTGTTGTTGCTGCTTGATAAGATTCCCTGATCCAAGGCACTTCAACGTGGAATTATCTGGCATGGATAAAATACTAACTTTTCAGTAGTAACTGCAAGCAATTGTGTACGGCAAACACACACTCAAAGAGTTTTGGCACCCAGACTTTCTAGATCTGAGAAAGAATGGCCGACCCATCCCTTCTGGAGCAGAGGAAGAATATCCGACCCAGACCCAAAACGGAGGTGTTCCCTATGTTGCAGATAAGCTTCACAAAAAAAAACTCACAAATTAAAACAAATCTACATGTTTTTAGAACCACGATGATAAGTTTGTTTAGTAGTTTATTGCTCCCCTAAAATTTTTAATGGAGAAGTTGCTTACTCGATGTATTTGGATTAATCCTATTTCTTTTGCTAGTATTCATTGCTGTACTGCAGTATTTTTTTTGATAATTCACGACAGCATATGGCTAAAAAGGTACCATTACCGCCTGCAATCAAATCGAGCATACTGCAATCGTGCAACCAAAATGATACGATGGAAAGATCGGCGGTAAAAAATTCTTCCCAGGATGTCGCTCTCCACTTTTGACAATTGCTAGTAGCAGTTTGTATACCTTTTTGGTCAGCACATGGCTTGAGAATGAACAATGGTAAGTAGGCCTCATATAACTATGGTACAGGCTTAGCGGGCCTTCTGGAAGGCAGGAAGTTAGATATCTTTAAAACTATGTAGCTGGTTCCAAGTGAGGAAACTTCAATTAACCCTTCTAGATTTGAATACTTCTCACCACTCTCACGATCGTGAAGGATCCTGTGCATGGTCCACCCATCACCAATCGAAAGCTAAGCTTTCGCTAATTTGTTGTTCGTTATCCGGCCCAAAATCGCCGGATAACGAACAACAAAACGGGTAGGCCAAAACCCCCGGAACCGGATAACGGATAACGGTTAATCCGCTCATCCCTGGCGCAGACCCAAAAGCTCCAAAGGTGCTTCTCGCCGTGAACATCTGGCCGAACGATGGTCAACAGGCCTCACCCAGACTCGCTGCTTGGCAGGGTTAAGGTAGAAGACGTACTTCTCATCTTGCGTGAATATTGAGCCCAGGCTGCTCGGGGTTGGGAATTGGGCGAGATTTGCGCGACACTGGTCGACTCGTCAGACTGGGGTTTCGGCATGAGACAGACTGGGGTTTTGGCATGCTTCTGGAAAGGGCGGAAGTGGTAATTTCTCAGATGGGCTTCAGTATGTAGCATACAAACATACAGATACGATATGCACGAAACCAGACTCCAGCCACGAGATATATGGACACGGCATGGGGTGTCTCATTACTTTTGCACCCCCCCCCCCCTAATAAAAGAAGAGGTCGCGTCACGCACTCATTCAGCACCTGATTTTCATGTAAGAGTTTGTATAAGTGCTTCACCTTCAGATTTCAAAGTAAAGATATGTCTACTTTTCGCAGTTGTTTTTATTGCAACCCAGAGAAGTTTGTAACTCTATGGAAACAGTGCGTAGCTTCTATTGTCCTAAGCATAAGACAAAATTCTATTTAGACTCACTTAATATGCTTTAATATGCTTGTTTTAATCTGGACGATGTTAGCGGTGGTTGAAGAAGTGTCCAATCTGACTTTAAAATGGTGTGAGTGTAGGTGTGTGTGTAGAAGATGGTAGAGAGCGCCCGTTTTTTCTTGCACTCATTCCACCTTGGATTTTGGTTCATGCGTTGGCAAACCAACTCTTTCGTCAGAAATCGGTGGCATCTTATTGTATCAATACCACTTTTAATATCCCTCGGCGTCCTTGAAAGTCACTGTATGCGCATTCAAATTGTTTCCGCGACACCACGTGGGAGTAAGGTGCGTGGTGCGTCTCATGAAGGTTGCTTCTCATCGACAGAGCTCTCGAAAATTTCTCGTTTTGGTGAGAAATGCCAGATTTTCATCGGATGTTCTCCCGGTTTCATTCTACTTTTACACTTATCTCGAGACTTGTTAAAAGGAAGCCTTGAAGAAGAACCGAGGAGGAGCTGTGTGTATTTTAGAATTGCTGGCTAGCAGAAGAAAATTGATAGAGAATTTCAGCAACAGAACTGTCCTTCTGGTCTCGAGACGAAATAGGAGTTTGAAAAGATTCGAATGGCAGAAGACTTTCCTTTTTTCTCGCGGATTTTTCAGTCGCAATGCACAAGTATAAGCATGAAGTGTAGTGCGCGGCGACGTTGCAGTCCTGACCGTCTCCCATTTCAGATGTTGTCCCAGTACAGCTCGAAGACGTTCTCGAAGGACCGCTACCAGTGGACGAAATGCGTGCTGCAGTACCTCTGCGAAGCGATCGACACCTCCGTAGTTCAGCAGATGATCGTGCTTCTCTCCGAGGTTGGTTGTATTCGATTCGTCGCCGGCGTCTGGGCTGGTGTGAGTTGTTCGTGGAAGTTCCCCGGCAATATGTTATTGCTGGTGGTGACGGGACACATAATTAATGCTGTTGTCATTGTGTATACCTTCCGGAGTGACGAATCGCTTCTGATGCGCTGCGACGATAACGCTCAAAGTTCGAATACGCGTCTCACTGCGTGCGCTTGCGCAACCGTAATTGGCGAACGCCAAGTGGACGGCGATTGTGTCCCGATCGTTGCTAAGTGCTCGGAAAGCGTACGCTGTCGTCTGAGGTGAGGTAGCGGCACTCCGGCTCCCAGTCCCTAGTGAGGAGAGTCGACGATCATCAATCGCTGGAGTGTTTTGAAGCCGTTCTATGGCGATATTTGAGGCATTGAGCAGGGGCAGTTAGCGGGCGGGAGCCCATATTTGATGGAGGATTTTCCGGCGTCATTCGTCGGCTCGGGCGCATGCCGGCGGCGACACTTCCTCTCCCATTGACGCCGTCGACAAGTTGTTAATGATGTATGACCAGTGGTGGCAAGAACTGCACGGTCCCTGCCAAATTTAGCCGCTCTCCAGCCGGGAGTTCAGATGCGGAGCCGAGATTAGTGCACACCATCGGGCGTGTTATCTGCTTTCCGGTGGTGTCGAGGTGCAAATTGGCGGCGCTCCCACAAGGCGAGCGATGCTATCTGCTCGACAGTCAGAGGAGCAGTGATTGTGGGAACGCTGAGCGGCTTACTGCTGTAATCCCGTCCGCCTTTACCGGCGGCTCCCGAGCAGCGTCGCTCCGCATTAGGACTTTACAGCATCTGAAGTGCCGTAAAGAGAAGCTGTGCTAGTTGCCACACGCGTTTCCTGGCACGCGATCGGACGAGCGCCGTTTTTGGACAATGACTATTCCGTTTCGTAAGAAAATGGAGCACTCAATGACGCTGCAGATGACGCTAGAATTCAGGCGGTTCGCGCGCCGCGACCTTCTGCCTACTCGTTCTGGAGCTAGCGCTTTCGGACCGAGAGCGGTTGGGATCCCTTGATCTGCGCTAACTCCACATAGCCCCTTGAAGGCACAGGGTACAGAGACAGTGCTTCATTGGATGAGACGCTGGAGAAAAGGAGAGAGGAAAAGATGGAAAAATTGAAATGGACATTTCCGTTCTAGTGATAGAATGCTACGCAATCGACTGAATTCCTCCAGATTTTCCTGGTAAAATCAGTGGTTTGATTAAGACCTTCAGACTCCGGAAGGCTTCTAGCTAAATTTGTTAGACGATGTACATTTGTCAAGGACGGAAACTGACAGGTTTAGTTAGCTTCAGTTCTTATTGGTCCGGAAAGCAAGCGACGTGTGTTAGAACCAAAATCTTAATTAGAGGTGACGCACATTCTCATTTTCTCCTGCCTGGATACGTGACACCAACAGTGCCCTGGTCCTTATCTTCAGGTGTCTATAAGAACACAAATAAAACAAAATACTATTGGCTTTATTGAAGAACAGACTGCAGGGGTTGTTGTGAATTTCTGCGAAGAAGTCTGGCATCTTCAGTCTTCTTTTCAGATCTCTCTTAATTGGAGGGGCAACATTACAAAAGCGGAACAAAAACCAACTGGTTGGTCAGTCCGGGGTAGGAAATTGCAAATAAAGCAAACAAATTTCCTTTCTCAGACTACTTCAGTGTGTCGCCATAGTAAAATGGTTCATTTTCAATGTACCCATGGATGTCGAGAAGCCTGAGTTGAGATTGATTGATTCTTCTTTGCTTTCGCCTACTGGATTTTTCATTAAAGGAAAGCTTTCTCAAAAAATTGTTTCATCAAAAGCCGTTGCAGTGAATAAGCGGTGAATCTTTCCGACCGCCTTACCAGCTTGAATATTCTGGAGTTTCTGCCTCGTGATGTTTTAATGGTTGGAGCTATATTATAAGAAAATTCAAATTAATTTAAATGGAATTGGCTAGAGAAAGTCTGACGATAATTTATCCATTTAGCAATGACACGGCAATAATGGTACAACTTTAGGACAACCAAAGAGAGAGCATGGAGAGTGAAATGGAGAGATTTTTTGTTTCAGTTCATGTTCAAGATCTTTTATTAGGCAGATAACTAAACGAAATAATGGGGAATTGGATCGGAATAGTAGAAGAATGAGTAACGTTGAAGAGACAATGAGTATCATTAAATGAACAAAACCAAGCGGGAAAGTCGTGCGATGGGGAATCGGGAGCTATCGTGTTAGTGATTTGCACTTGATAATGTCGGATAATCTGAGATGGGCTCTTCGTGACACAATGCTTTTGACCCTCAGCTCAAATAAAGGGCGCTAAATGGGTAATCAGCCAAGATTGCAGCTCGTGCGTTAGTTTTAGAGAATTAGTTTCCCTGTCGTTCATCCAGAAGACAACAGCGTTGGAGGAGCTGTTTCGGATATGTTGGGCGTCAAGATGACCACGTTTCAGATGCTGGAGAAGGGAGCCGCGTCGATGCACGTGTACGTGCTGCACATGCTCTACCTGCTGCTGCTGCGAAGGGACGCGGTCAGCTCTCCGCTGGTCGTCAACGCTCAGGTAGGCCTCCTCGCGCTTCCAGTCACTTGTCCGACTTCACCTCCGCACTGTCGGTGCCGGACGCGGTAATCTGCCGGCGCACCTGCCCTTTTGAGGTGCCGTTGCTCGACGCCAGCAGTGACTCGTCGCTGCGCGCACCGTAATCCGCTGCTGCTGTGACTTGTTGCGCAGTGCGGCGTCGCGCAGTCACGTATTGTGGCAATCAGGGAATTACGATAATCGCTGCCGGCCTGCAGGGCGCTAGAAATGGCCCCGCGACGGCCGACACCGGGGCCGCTCCCCGGGTGTCGGCCGTCGCGCTGCTGCCACACGGCTGGTGACGCAGCAGCCGTCCGGCGTGAAGGCGATCGTAACTCGCGGTTATTCGCGTTTCTGGCACAACATTTGTGCAGCCAAATTGCCACTGCCTGTGTCAGTTGTCGCTAAGGGGGGGGGGGGGAGTGAAATGTCCTCAAGTCTTCAATGAAAATTTCGACCGGTCGGCAGTTTCATTGTTTCTTAGTGCGAAGTGCGAAAAAGGGCATGGTGATGCGCGTCTCCTGATTCTTTATCGAGTCTGGGCAGATCTACTTCAGGAGTGAGACGTGGAATCGAAATGTGAATCGCCTGAATAGAACAAGTCTTCCTTTAGGCGACTGTGCCTTTTAACTGTCACAGTGGCACAGAAATATTAGGTTGGTGCATAAGTTCTCGGACATTTGGGGCATGAAATATTTACTATCACAACATACGAACAACAATATCAAATCATTTGAAGTAACCACCCTTTACATCAATTGTCTTTCGCCAACGTGCTGGTAAGTCATGGATGCCTTTTCTCTAAAACGCGGCCGGTTGTGATTCGAAAAATGTGAGCAGTGCCTCCTTGACATCCTCTCGGTTCCCAAATTGCTGGCCGTCCAAATAGCGTTGAAGGCTTGAAAACAAATGATAATCAGAAGGAGCGAGATCTGGTGAGTAAGGTGGATGTGGAAGAACGGTCCATCCATAGTCCGCCAACTCAGCCGCCGTCGCTCTAGCAATATGCGGTCTAGCGTTGTCGCGTTGAAAATACACCTTCACTTGCTCTCCTCGTGTGGTTTGAAGGTGGGCCCTCAACTTCCTCAGTTGGTTGACCTAAACCTCTGCCGTCACTGTTATCCCTTCGTCCAGCAGCTCCCAGTATTCTACGCCAAGAACGCTCCACCAAATGCATAGCATCACCTTTTTCACGTGAAGGTCGGGTTTCGGAACGTCCTCTGCCTCTCCAGTTGCGTCAACCCACTGTGCACGCCGGTGATAATTAGAGTAGAGCATCCACTTCTCATCCCCGGTGACAAGGTTGTCCAGCCATCCGTGGGTACGTCTGAGGGTAAGGAGAGACAGAGCGACATCGGCTCTGCGATCCATGTCATGTTGTGTCAAGTCGTGAGGTACCCAGCGACCCAATTTTTGCACCTTGCCAGTCGACTTCAATCCTCGATCGACTGTTGAGTGACTAACACCAAGAGTGCTTGATCGTTCACGAGTGGTTTGGTATGGGTCCGCTTCCACTCTACTTCGAGGCCATCCAAATCCAGTGTCATCGGGCGCCCTTCTCGCTCATCACCTTCAACGGAGAATTCAGCAACTGCAAACATCGAGAACCACTGGTACACAGTACTTCGAGCAGGAGCACTCTCGTTGTAAACATCCTTCAGGCGACGATACGATTCGTTGGCACTGAGGACAGATTGATGCAGGAATAACATGACGTGCCGAAGATCTCGTCTCAGTTGGGATGAGTTGCTTAGCCATAATAGCTGACTTTAACAACGCAGAAGTAAATGTTAGGAACAGCTTTGTAGCCCTTTCCTTTCTTTATCGATCGATCATTTACGCGTTGATACATGTGAGAAATTTGGCGGGAAAATGCGCTTTCAATTCAGGAGGGATCAAATGTCCGAGAACTTATGCACGAACCTAATAGTTCCTCTGACCTCAACAAAGTCACAGCTCCATTTATTGTATTCGATTCTCTCAGTACCTGCCTACAGCGCTGTTCTTTTTTGAAAAGAAAAAACATCTATGCATCTATGCTAAGTAGTTGAAATCCATTTGCATAGCGCTGGAAGGAATTGCAAGAACAAAACAAAGTTGACGAGAACAGAATGTAGTAGTCGCGCAATAGTAACTACGACACAATACCAACTTCTTCGTCGAGGTACCGGTAGAACTAGTCGCTTCGTCGAATCTTCAACAAAATTTGAAAGCTCGGCGACGATTCGTCGATTATCGTGCGACGACCTCAAATTCTTCAAGGAATAATCGTGTCTTTCTTAGCACACGTTCCCTCTGATTTGTCGTGTGTCTCGTGATTCACACCCGACATGTCATGTTTATTTTTACGCCTGAAGCTAAGGTCATGAACATTCAAAATCTAGCGGCGAACACAACGATCGTATCAGGGTTCTATCCGAAAGCTTGCAGTCAGTTTAAGTTTAGGTCCCTTTCAGTTTCAATGGATGTTCATAAGACCGTATCAGTTGCTTCAGTCGAAAGTCCTGATTATTCCTGCTTTCTTGATGAAAGCAACCCAAGGTTTTTAGAGCGTTGACGAAGTGAACCGAAAACTTCGAGAACTGTGCATATGGCCTAGGGACGTGTCGCAATCAAGACTAGGACAGAGCATTTCGCGCGCCTTCACGCGCGAAATACTCTCTCCTGCTCTTGATGTCCCTGCATGCAGAAGCTGAGTGCGTTGTGCATTCCAGCCGTATCCTATAAAAGTTACTCCTTTGTGAAAAGAGAAGGTGAGCAATGAAATGAATTCTTCGGTAGGGATTTTTTTCATGCAATTATCAGAAGAATGACAGTGCTTGACGTTGAAAAACGCGGCTCACTAAAGTGATGTCGTTAAGCGGAGCGAGGAGTCGCTAAATAGATATCTTGGCTTTTTGTAAAAGATGGTTTCGGAAAACTATGGTATACATACTTTAAAGGAGGTCGAACTTACCATTAGAGAGTTAACTCTGTGGCAACGATACGATATTACATGGTCGGCTACCTTAGTTATTGTATGGACCAAGTAGGCGCGTGGTAGTGAAGTCAGCGGAGGTGCCAGCTGTTACGTGCGTCCGTTTCTAGGCCTGGTTCGGATTTATCGCAACCAGACTTGGAGAAGGATAAAGCGCTGACTTGTACATCGACTGGCCATCGTAGTCATTGTATGAGCCAAACACGCATTCCAGTTGCCTTCTTGACATCCCGTAGAAGTAAGATGAGCGGCGCATCCTGAAAGGGATTGACTAACCTCGCACTTTCCTTGATCGTTTATGGATCAAATAGGCATTCTAGTTGTCTCCCCTGTAAGCGCATGTAGAATGCACGCCCCCCCCCCCCCTTACCAAGGAATGATTGGCACCGTCCTAACCGGTTATCCTTAGCGCTTTCAAGAGTTGCGAGCGAGTTCTCAATGTGGTGTAGTTAAGGATGCATGTACCTAATGAACAGTCCCTGCTTGGGGTACGCAGACCATTCCACAACTGTTTGGAAACATAGCTCTAGCACCAGCTATTTTGGATGAATGCCCCAACTAGCAGAACGAGACTACTTTTCGCTGTCTGCGATGTTTAGCACCATTAGGTCCTTCACTGATTCCTGCCGCCCAGTGAACACCCCTGGTGACGTGATCGCGCAGACGGCGGCGGCCGTTCAGATGTCGGGTGCTCTTCATGTTGGTCCCCGTGTGGTGGTTTTCACCGCTCGCACTACTATAACCGGCATGAACTCGTTTATGAGCCCGCGTGTTCATCTAATGATTGCCGGGAAAGCCTTTTTGCATGGTTTACGACATTTTGATAGGCGCGCACCATATTGTTCGAGCTGGCAGCCTCGCGAATCGTCGCGCTCGCTCGCTAATCGCAGACACCCGCCGCGCCCGCAGTCATCCGCCAGTCGGCGGTCCATCTGCGTCGCACGATAGCCCGTTTGAGCGGCCGACGCTGTTGCTCGGAACGACAGCGATGAGCCGAATAAGTGACTCGAGAACAAGAACGGCGTTTGAAGTTGAGTAGACGGGGTTGGAGGAGGATCTCCGAGCAAAGGTTTCGTTTCAGGTTGTGCGGAGCATCTCGAGGCACGTACAGGTGAGCGCTCGCGGCACTTTCTCGCCCTGTTGGCCAAGGTAATCGAGTCCATCTGCAGGGAGTGAATTGGCGTGAAGCGGCTCGAGTGTACAAAGTGATAGTCGAACAGTGGCAGAACGCCGAACGAGACAATCCTACGGTAAGTCTGCCTAGGGTAGGCGGGAAGCAACAGTGGTTTTAACAACAGTTAGTTTCGACAGCGAGTAGAATATCGATCCGGCTCTTGGTTGCGACTTGCCTTTATCGGAGGTGCGAAGCATCCAACTCTACGCGATATGATGTAGAAGTTGAACGCGTGGCGAATTTCATGCAGCGTGGCCTTGGCTCAACCTTTCCATTTTTCGGCATCGGTTAGAGGCTGTTGGTCTTCCTCGACGTCGCAGATCCACCCGACTTCCTGGCCGCGTTGTTACGTTTAGCAATTGTCTTTTTTCGTAAATTATGGAAGCCGAATGCTTTTTTGGAGGGTCGTGGCTAAAGGTGGCATGGAACTAATGGCATTCCATGAAAACTGATGTGTTACTATTCGTGAACGAACACTGTGGTAGTCCTTCCTCAAAGGATGCCATACTAGGGACCGATTTTTCACAGCTGGCTTTTTGGAGAAAAACAACATCCCTCCATCGGATTTCACACACTTAAGAAGAGCTCTCCTATTCCCATAGAATTTCAAACCTAGAAAACTCTACTACATTCAGGTCTAGTGGTACTTATAGCCATTCCTTTGCAGCGACGAGATCCGATCGAAGTACGGTAGCTTTTTGACGAGCTGCCCTTCAACATCTAACATTCTTGATCATTACGACGCCTCAAATTTCTTTACATAGAAGTGTACAGTTGTTATGTCTTTATGGGAATGAAAAATTGCGACAAGGGTTCATTCACTAGAACTTCTCACAGGAGACACGCGTACGTTTTTGTCTGCAGGCGAAACCAGCTGATTGCATCTCTTGCCGACTGTGACTGTGTGTTCAAACGCCCGTCTGCTTCATAGGGCCTCACATGGTAGTAGCAACCATCAAGCCCCTGACGAGGTTCAACGGATGGGGGAAATGAAGGTTGTTTTCAAAAGCCGCTCTGCATAGTTACCAAGTTCTGGTGTCTACTCTGAATCTGCCAGTGGCTTCTGCTGTTTTGGGCCTTCAGATTCAACTCTACTGCAGTGGTTGTCCTGCGAATGGGTTCTGCGGTAAATTTTGCTGCGCATTTATTACGTACCATGGACATGACACATATGCAGTCAGTGTAGCCACAGCCACAGTTGTACTACTCAATTCTGGGCTCGGTTCTTCCCCAGAACAAGCAAGATTTCCATCTTATAAGGCTTGGTGAGTTGGTAGCAACTTGCCGGATATGACACCGAACTGTTCCGCAGCTGAATACCACAATTCATTGTTGGGCCAATGTGAGCACTTAGAGATTTCCATAAAAGGCCTCGATATTCCGCATAGGCCCTCCCCAAAGAAATTGATTGACATATGAACACTACAAAAATGCTGTGTGCACCGAGGCAAGAAGCAAAGCGCGAAATCATCGGTCTATAGGAGATTTTTGAAGAACTTAGCATTGTTTTTAGATCGATTCGAGCTGTTGCTCTGAGGCCTGAAATCAACAAAGGGTTTTTCGAAGCTCGATTTTCCACGAATAGTTAAAAGTTCACCCGCTTTCTTTTGGGATGTCTATCAAGACACTGCCTATGGGTTAAAGCGTTATATCAGGACTTCATGTTGTTGCTGGCGGTTTGTGGCAGACCGAAATCACTTAAGCGGTCCGGCCTGCATATCCGTGTCCTAGTATATGTTTTAAAGTGATATGGTCATCATTGATTTCCACCACATTAATTGCTGCCTTGTCTTTGTGGTTTATTAAGCAACAGGTTTGTCAGGTCTCTATCTCCGCCAGGGAAGTCTCCTTGCTGGATTGGCGGTGTTCCTTTTAATTATCGCGATATCAAACTGCCCTAATAGACCCTAGACTGAGCAGGTGGTTTCATGGTTCTTCAACGCTTACATAAGGCACTGCGTTCCAGACGAAGCTTCTGAGAGCTTCTATGGAACTGTGCTGTAAATTTTGCTAATGGTAAGGCTGCAAAGCAATAGTCCATGCCGCTGACGATATTCCTCCCCCCCCCCTCCCCCGCCCCCGTCCCCCGTCGCTGATTGATGAAGACGTGCGAAATCGTCTCCTCAGCATTCAGTTCGTCAAGGAAGTGACGGCATCTGTCGCCATACGCGGAGAGCTCCATGCACAGCCCGTCGCCGTGCTGCAGTCCAGCATATGCTGTAGCTGTCCAGCCAGCGAACCCTCGCCGACCTCATTGTGGCGAGGACGTGGCGAGTTGGACGGCGATGCTCATTCCTAGCGCAATGTAATAGCCGTGCTGCGTCTGATGGGAGATGATGCGAGGTCGTCGTTAAGTCTGTGTGTTCGACCCCTTTATGAGAGCAGTTTCTTTGAAGATAGCATCTCCATCGGCAGTGCACAGCGTCCGTCCGTCGTCCATCGCGGCCGGCCGGCCGGCGCGCTTAATGTGCCCGACACCTGGCGCTGTTCGGGGGCATGAAATCCGACCCCCCTCGTCACAGAATGTTGTTAAATTGTTAATGACCTCTCCGCTCTGACAATTCCGCAACCCTTTCAGCGCACCGCCGGCAAGAAACATATGTACTGTACTCGATTATGGGTTTAAGCGCCGCGCCTAGTTGTCATACAGGCTGATCGATGGCAGCGGTCGGGGATTCGAGGCGCATATTGTAGCGAGTCCGATTCAGAATGGAGGCAGCTCGTTCGGGTTCGAGTTCGAGCTCTCGCTGGTGTCCGCCGAGCCGAGCAGCTCAGGACTCAGTCCGCCCTCGCCAAGGAAGGCCGTCCCGAGCAGCGAGTCGAACAGCGGAAACACGATCGGCAGCGTCAGGAAGCAGATGCCTCCTCATGTCAGTTGAGCCTGTTCGTGGATAGGAAAGAGCGGCCCACTCCTACCTTCTGCTTCCAGCTGCGCGTTCGCGACCGTCTGGTGGGACTTCTATCTGCGTCCGGACTTCGTGTAGGCCTCCCTTCTGCAGTCTCGGTGGTGTTCTCTCAGAGCGAACTCGGCAGCACCGCTACGTCCACTGAAAGAATCTGCACGTCGTCGCAGGTATTCCCAAAAGCATGCCGCTCGCCATTAAGAAGCGATTAATCCGTCTATTAAGGAGGTCGCCTCCACGACGTCACTGCCCGACCCGTCCGCCAGCATAACCGACTCGTTCCCAAGAGTATTCAAGGTAACGCTCTTCGCATTCTTTCTGCATAACTGGAATCTGATGCCGTTTGACTTGAGGAGTTCGACTTCTTGGAAGCCGAGCATGACAGCGTCTCCGAAACGGCTGATAGTTGCTTCGGATGGCTTTCCACAATGAGACCGAGATCGATCGGAGGGGACGAGCCCGCTCACGACGACGACGTCGACGTCGACGAGGACGAGGTTCGTGGTCTGACCTAGGCTGTCCTCCCTTGTCAGCTTGACTGGGTTCTTCTCAGGACTCAGAGAGTGCTCAGGCAGCGTCCGAGGGTGGAGGTGCATCCACGTCCCGTCTGTCACGAACATCGGTCTCTTCCGACCGTACACCATGTCCGTCTGAAGTTGACGAAGAGGACAATGGTGAGCTCCCTTCCTTCTCCGATGACGCGACGGGTTAAGACTGTAGTTTCCAGAAGCGGACGACGGCTTTGGCGATGTCTCTCCGCAGACGGCAGCGATGCAGATACAAGACAGAGTCAGTCCAGCGTCCTCCGTGTCCAGAGATGTGCTTGAGAAAAGGTAGGTAAAGAGGAGCATCGAGGTTTCTCTTCCAAATGCTCCCTTTTCAGACCTGGCGATCGACTGAATGGAGTCGATGAGGAGTCTATTGATGGTTCGTCGTTCTGCTGCCGCTCGAGAACTTCGATTGGGGAATTCTACTCTACGAAAACAACGCCAACTACTCCCGTGTACATTCAGTGTCCGCACCATCTCGACGGAAAGGTAACAGCGGATCAAATTGTTGCGAAAGTGATGAAACGCTTATAGCGGCGAAGAACACTTGAATTTTGAAGGCGGCGATCATCTTGTCCTAAGACCGCCGTCATTTAACAGCCGTGTGCTGACTTAGCCCAACTGTAATTATAGTTTCTAACGCTCCTAGTTTTCTGGTATCTAAGGCGATAAGGGCGCGTGTAGCGCAGACGACTGTCACTTGCACTCGATACTAGGTTACTTGTTTGGATCTCCCGCCAAGGCCAATCAAGCCTTCCATCCCTCTGGGGCCGGTGAATTGGTATCAGTTTGGGAGGGATAAAGCGCTGATTTCTTCATCAGCTGGCCACAGCAAGTCATTGAATGGCCAGATACGCATTCAAATCATCTCCACAACATCCCGTAGACGTAGAATGCGTGGCGCGTCCCAAAAGGAATTTATACTTTACTATGCGACAAAATCAATTTGTAGTGGATCTGCTTTCGATGTAGAATTACTTGAACACTTGGCAGGTTGACAGTACGTGGATCTCGATCGTCGGCGAACTGCAGGACGACTCGGAAGGGGAGCTGACGGCTTACGCAACGCTGCTCTTCACCCAGCTGTTCAGGGTGAGTTCGAAGGTGGCGGATTCGTGGAAAGTCCCCATGCCGCCGACACTTTGCCCTGTGTGTTTGCCGACGCTTAGCCCCCGGTCGCCACCGAGGTCTCATGGCGCGTGCTATTTTCGTCACGTTGTCACCCGATCGTGGCTTCTAGGCTAATCTCCTCACCGTATCTGATTTCAAATCCCCCCCTTGATTCCTTTCGGGCTGAGCTTGACTCTCCTACACCAAGGACCTGCTGTTTCAGTCGTGCTGTGGTCGCGTGGCATCTTTGCTGCGAGATGCGATGCACATCTTCTCGTCGCGCCCCCTGGCACGAACCTTCTCGCATGCGCAGGACGTCCTCACGGTGGTGGCCGACTGTCCTTTCCTCTTCGTCACCGCGCAATACGTAGGAGTTTAGGCCTGCTGCCAGGCTACGCGTCTTCTAATCACGACTGCTTCAGCTACGTTGTTCGGGAATTCTCCCTCGTCTGAAGCTTTCCTTGTTCGAGCTTCGCGAGCACTGGGAGACGTTCAACGAACGAAAGGAACAGAACATTCGGGTGAGTTCTTGCCAGTGTGGCTGGCCAGTGCATTGCGGCTCATTTGCCCTGCGAGAATTGCGTCGTTCATCATTGTTTGCTGTCGATGTTTTCCCAGTAGTCATCTGATTGCAAATTAGCCGCTGCTTTCCGACCGGAGGGCGTGGAAATTGACGAAATTCGACACCGACAGCGCCTTGTGCATAAGCTAGACAGTCCGTCCTCTCTAAGCAAACAAACGGGTGACGGAGGACAGCCAGACTTCTCCATAATGTCGACCTTTTTCAGCTGCTGAATTCGGTGAAGTCCGCGTACAAGCTGAATGCTCTTGTTGGATCAGCCTCCTCGCTCACGACGAACAGTGTATGTATTTGCCGCATCGATTCACAGGTGTTCAGGTGTTGTGGACGCAGTGTCACGTAGAGGAACGAACGCGAGTTTGGGATCAGTGCTGCACAGCTAGCCGTCGCTCAACCAGCACCGGCTTGTTTAGTTGTTGCGAAAGGGTGGCCGCGTTCTGGTTGAGCTCTGTATTCAAACGTCGGCAATGCATTCAGTCGGACGTATCTGTATCAGAGAACAGAAGATTCCCACTTCAGCGCGCCAACACAATCATGTCCTGAACTTGCGAATCTCCATAGAGCCTCGTTTGACAAAGTGCTGCCTAGAGGCGAGTAAGAATTTTGGCAAGCAGTGACGGTAGTTCGTGGAATAGCTGCCTACTTCATGTTGAGAAGTGGAAGATCCCAATAGGGAAAGCAAGCCATGTTTCAAGAAACAGAAGTCGTTCATCACAGTGGAGGTGTGAGTGTGTGTACGCGAGTGGGCTGCGCTGGCTAAGTACTGATTGACTTCAACGGGAATCCAACATCTTCTGGTCCGAAATAGCCGAGTCTCAGAAAAGCTTTGGAAGGCTCCAAACTTCACGACAAACACACCCTAGATTGTAGCTGGCCACGACTCTTTTTTTTTAGCCCCAAGGGATCATTGAGATTTCGTGATGAAGCTCTACTTGGCTTCTTTTCATCATGACGTGAGAAAGGTCTTCTCGACAATCGCCACAGCGGAGTGGGTGCAAAGGACAGTATTGCGGCGGAACAGACACATTGTGGAAGTCCAGAAGAAGGGAAATGTGATAGAAGGTTTGAGAAAGCTGCGCGCTGGGTCAACGTAGAGCTTAGAGGTTGGAAGATTCGTAGAAGTCTTGCTTCGAGCTTACTTTAAAGGAGAAGAGACACATAACGTGGAAAATAAGGGTTGTTATTCAGACCAGTCTTGCAAAGCGCCAGGAATTCGACTTCCACGTGGTATCCTGGAAGCTTCTTGACTTCGTCTTTTGCCTATCCCGTGACTTGCCGAGACCAGTCGGTGGATAAGTCACTTGCTTTGTCCTTCCTATGCAAGTTCGGCACCGATTCGGCCACCCCCAAGGAGAGAGAGCTTGGTTGATCTAGTGCCAAAATCGATATTTGATGAGCATTGGCGGCCTCTGCTATTTGCCCACATGTTTCAGAAGTATGATCTGTCTACTGGGAAATCAAGTTGCGATTTTAGCGCTACCGACGGTCAAACATGGCGCCCTGCCCACATTCAATTTTCACATTGTGCGCGACTCTTCCAAACGTAGTTTTTGAAGCTTCAGCGGAGTATTTGGGTTAGAATTGCGCTGAAACAATATTGCCCTTATTCTCCAAGACCCCTCTTTTTCAACCTCGACATTGTTTCGACGCTTTATTCTTTGTCGATAAACGAGATTATTAGATGAACAAACCTACTAAGCGGCTTGTTGTTCGAACAAGTGATAATTCACGGGGCTTTGGAGTCTAGACGACCAACACTTCTTGTCCCCTCGGTTGGACGGGTGAGATGTTAGAACGGGTAGAAGGCCATGTCTGAATCCTTCAGCCTTTGAAGACGACGAACGGGTTGGAGCATTATACCACTCGGTAAGATAAACTTGCTCAGTAATCTTCTTCTCCACAAAATCAACTCATCATAAAGCTGTAAGTGTTGACTTGTACTGAGAGATTAGCCATGGTTCACAATTCGCGCGTTTCCATGGATCCATAAAACGGTGTCTCATCTCATACTGATGGCATAGGACCTCATCGCCGGAGCCGCTTGGATCTGCGCCAGTTCTGCCCATAGGTGGGGCAGAAGCAAACCTCGCCAGTTCGGAGCCGCATCGGGTGTGTGGGAGCGGGACGCGCTAGGTCTGTCGGCCCCCTCGCAGCCGGTTTGCAGTTGATGAGTTCTGTCTTAATGTGTTGATTGAGACGCCTGGAGACGACGATTTGCGCGCAGATTATCGTAAAGCGGAAGGCGATTAGACACGCGCGTTGGTTGCGAGTCTGACCTGGGCGGTGGCGACTGGCCGACCGAATCGGCGGCTGACTGTTCTGGCAGCCAGCCAGTACTAAGAACGCGAGCAAACCGTGAGTGAGCGTGTGTGTGTTGCAGGAGATGGAACTCGGCAAGCTGCTCAGCAAGCTCTTCTTCCAACTGATGCTGATGAGCGACTCGCTCAACGACATGGTGCGACTGGTGAACGACTCGCCCGGTGCCCAGGTCAGTTGCTTCTTTTCAGAACGCCGTTCGGATGATCGTACAGTCTGCGCCGGGGTTTCCCAGTCGCTACCGTACATGCACGGCCATAAATCTTCGTCGAGAGTCGCTTTGACGCTGTGGCGGCGGCCACGCCGTTAACTATGACCCGGTCCTTTTGAGGGTCGTGTAGTCGCTTCTGACGTCTGGAGCTCGCTCGCCCCCCCCCCCCCCCCCCTCCCTAGAAGGATGTACCTTTGTGTCGGGGCCGTGCCATGATGGCTTTCAGCCGTCGGCAGCTTTTCCGCTTCACTTCGTCCACACCACGCAGTCGTCGTCGCGCCGCCAAATGTACGCTTTGTGCTGCGCGACGCTTTTTGAATCGCGATGAATTGTGCTACCGTAGCCGCTGCAGTCCCCGTTCACGTTATCACATGCCTCACTGCCCGGGGTCTTTCTCGAGGCCGAAGCGCCACTTGCCCGCCTCGAGGCGCTCGTTCCTCGTTGGATGCGAGCTGATGTCGTCGTGCTTCCCGTAATGGTTTTCCACCTGTCGGCGACGACGTGTTGCCGTATTCGGCGCCCGAAGCGGCGCCGGCTCCATTTCAGCAGCAGAGGCAGCAGCCGCGTTTGTGTGCGCATCCGACTCGACACAACACTACAGTCTGAATGCATACCGTATGCGAAAGCAAACTCTGCGCCCAAAACGGGCGCCGATTCCCGTTTGTGCGAGTGCACTCCGGTTGCACTCTGGTCGGCTCGCGAGGATTCGCTCACGCTTATTCGAGGTTTTGAGGGATTAGTGATCACATAAACATACCGCGGAGGAGCTGTACAGAAAACGAGGAATGTTCTCGAATACGGTGCCCAAGGTGCAGCGCAAGGCTTGAAACCTCTCGAGAAAGGGCTGCTGTGTTTATTGCGGCTCCTCTGTTGTCGCGACGTGTAGGTTGGATGAATGGCTATAGTCGCTTGGGGAGAACGGTAACACCAGCCCGGTCGATGCGTTGGTTTGAAGCTCAATGCCAACTTCTATTGCCGAGATTTCATGCAGAAGCCCTTCTTCAGACTTTGGCATGGGAGTGCCATGCGATAAAACAACAAAACGGCAAGAAGGCGTGGACCCTGGAGGGCAATGCGAATAAAGGAGGGCAAGCTCTTATGTGCGCAGATCGGTCAGCAGTAAGGTACAGAATACTACGGCCCTCCCTATTCACAATCGTTGGGTCCCAGGTGCTCGTTATATCCTCGTCCATGTTGTTGACTGTGTTGCATCGACACCGGATTCAATGCAACCGAATTCTAAAATGGAAGCCCAGTGGTTCGTCAGTTATGGATAGAAATCAACATTGAGACAGGATGACGACAGGATATTGTGTAGCTGTTGAGCTCCTAAATGGCATAGCAGGAAATGCGGAAACAAGCAAGAGGAAGTGGGGAGCACTTTGTATTTAAAAATTGGTGCATTGTGCGTCTGCAATAATGAGCCGTTTGTTCGTTGATTGGTACCGATTTTGGCTCGACAAGTATTACTCAAAGGGTACGTCATGCTTCATAAACAATTCCACGAGACGTAGTCTTCATCGCTCTATTCCTCGAATCGAAAATCATCAAGTAGCAGCCGTTTCAGGCATAGGTATCATTTCTAGGAACTGAATGAACTAAATCCTCCAAAGTTGGGACTACGTAGTCCTCAGCTGTGCGCATATATAGCACAGCCGTTTCCAACTCATTCGAATACCATCCTTTTCCTCTTCCAAAAAGAAAAAGAAATGTCGCCAGGCTTCTTGCAGTGATACGAGGTATTGCTCCTTATTTTCGCGCTACTGTGTAGCGAACATATGTAGTACGCAGCGATTCTTCGGATCGTTAAGAGTAGTCTGCTCCACTTATCGCAAAACAAATTGCTTCATTGTTTTACGGCAGCCTGAAACCACAAGCCCTCTCATGCAATACTTGAAAATTTAAAATTTTTAGACTTCTCAAAATGGTGGTCTAAGCTGCCTGGGGTAGCTGTCACTTTTTATTGTAAAATACCACAACTACGGTCGACGTGTTACTTTCGATGAATATCCGTGTTGAGGTCGTTCCAATTTAGTCAAGTTCCACGCAAGGGTTGTTGGAGGGTTAGAAGTCAGTCTTCCTTTGCTTCCCCAGTCCCTCAGTAGCTTTCCGGTGTTTAGAAGAAAATGCTAGAGTACAGGCATTAAACAGTACAACAGGCATAAACCTTAGAACACTTTTGTGCGGCACTAAACTAGAGAAAAACATTTCTCGACAATGCGGATGTCCATCGAGAATTGCACCCAACGCTTCCCACTGCCATGTGCCCTTCGTGAAGGAGTAAATCTTTCGAAATGAGAATGACTCCGCGGTACATATCACTCAACCTTTTATGAAAGACGAGACCCCTTCTGCTTCTGCCGCCCGCGGCGTGCCGAGAGTTGGCTGGAATTTAGCTCCAGAAGCTGCTGCTTCCACTTAAGGGCTCTCTGAGCTGTCGGCCATCGTTGAATGCAAAGCTCTGTTTTCCAGGCGTATACGCTCTCTCCGGCGATTCTGGACCATCAACGGGAGCTGCTGGTGTGCATGGCGGATCTGCCCCCGCACGACATCCAGCCGTCGCTACGACCGGAGCATTCGGGCGACTCGCTGGTGCTGCTCATGACCAACAAGCGATACGGACAGGCGCTGGTTACAGTGCGACAGCTCAGGTAAGCCCTGGCCGTGTTCTCTTCCTTTCCGGATGCGTCGCAGAAGCGCTGTTTGCTCAACGCTGCAGTCACTGATCGTACGCTAATAGGCAAATTTGTGTAGCGATTAGTCGCCAGCTCTCTACTACCTACCGCTCACAGAGGAGGCCGGCCGGCTACTACCATCGGCGGGAGTGTGTTTGTCGAGTTGTTGGTGATCGAGGAGGTCAAGTGACTGAGCCGCTGAACATTTTGTACATCTCCGTCGAGCGCCGCCACCCCTCCGCTCCCTTCCACCTCGTCGGTGGGAGGCGTTGGTCGGGACGCCCGGCGCGCCGCCGCCGTCTCACGAGCTGTAAGAGATCATAGCGCGTCGCTTGTTGAAATTCGCAGATCATTATTTGCGAGATGCTTGTGCGCGGAGAGGAAAGAGGATTGAGCAGCGCTTAGCCGAGGCGAACTGGCACCGCCGACGCCTCCGCCCGAGTACGAGCCGTACGGTAGCTGACGAGTGTGTCACGCGAACAGTCCCAGCTTCCGCTTCTGACGATCTGTTTCGTTTTTTAGGACCGCGTTCGGACCCGAGTTTGGCTGCTGCGAGGCCTCCGACATCGACGTGCTGCTTCTGCTCTTCTGCCGAAGCCACTCGCTGAAGGCGTGGGCCCTCGTCGGTGCTGCTCCAGACGCCCTCCGTCGACAAAGTCAGAGCCTGCGCGATGCGAACGCCGACGTGGCCTCGGCCGTACGACGGCTGGCGTCCGATTCCGCAACGTCGCACAGGGCGTCCACCGCCTCTTCGCTGACCGAGTCCTTCCAGAAGATTTCATACTTACCCGATTGACTTCGATCAATGGTGCTGAGCTGCCCCGCTACATAGTTTTTTGTCGCGAACATATTTTCTTGCCATCTCTTGACATTATCCAGAGGCCCGGGCGGACACTGACTCGGTCTCTAGTACCAGTAGACTCCTCGGTTCCTTCGGTTAAGAGCTAACTAGTTCTGGGGATCGAGAACACCTTGCGCGCTCTTAATTGCGAGGTGGGCAGCCCCTTTTTAGCCAGGCCAGGTGAGGATTCTTAGTTTGGTGACAGTCTTATGCTGCTGAAATCTCACCGGAAGAACGGTATGTCTCTGAGACAGGGGAGGATTAGGCCCAGTTTTTTCAGTCTTATGTGGCCACGATTCCTGTTTCGCTGATCGCTGTTTTCTGCGGCACCTTTGGACTTGTCTATCGAGTTAGCCCTGTGTGGAGAGTGTCAAGTGGTGCCAAGCTCTCCGCTACTAAATGTTCACTGCAGCTAGAGAGACCGAGAATAGATCCGCGTTTCCTATGAGTTCTCAGCTCCCTTAATTCGGCGCCGTTCGCGTCTCGCTTGTCATGTATCTATCGCTGGACGATTGCTACGGTTCACCCGATCCGTTCTGAGCTTTCTAGGTTTGATCATGTTGTAGGTGTTGGTGTACAAAGTGCGCGAGTGTGCTAATAAACATAACCAGACGTGTTCACCTCGAAGCACATCTACAGAAGGCGACGCTGCACTCGGTGCGCTTCCTACATGGAGTCTTCTGCGGCCTCTGATTTTTGAGGGCCATCCCCTCCGGCCAGCACAGTTCGTCGGATACTGTAGGGGCTGGCTGTGTGCGGGATAATTGTCACTGAGGGTGCGAGAGCGTGGCGCTTATGCGAGGGCGTGACTCATGGCGCCTAGACCTGCCCGGCCGGCGCGACGGACTCGTTCCGGGCGCCGCGACAGTAAGCCAACACCGTGTGCGCGACCGAGTCGGCGAGACAGAGACAGCGAAATATTTAAATTTATGATCACTGGGAATGAATGATTTGTACATGAACACAGACTGTGAGGAGAGGATCGCCCCCGGAGGGGCAGGAATCGATCGCGTTGTGGGACTGGAACGGTGAACACACATACACACAACAGGAACAGAATGACGGGAAACGGCGAACGGAACAGAACGAAGGTGAACTAAAGCTGAGCATCTGGGTATATTCTCAATCCTCTGCATATAGGAATTGTCATCATCGTCGTCATCAACATAGCGGAATCAGCCCGAACAACGTCGTAGATCAAAGGTGTGAAGGAGAACAGCTTACGGCTCGGCTAGCGCTCGCGGCGCGGAGCAGGCTTTGCCGGCAGATGGAGCCCTAGCCCGTGACAAGATTAGAGGAGAATATGTTAGGCTGTACAGGAACGGGAGGGGTGTCATGGTCTTGACAAGAGATCAGAGACATCGAATCCGCCTTTTCGTGGAGCGGGAGGCACAACGGCTGCCGAACTGATTGTGGCCGGCAGCAAGGGGGGTCGTAGCAGGGCGGCCTGCCATTGGGAGAGAATGTCTGGGGAAGGATAGAACATCTCGGAGGGGAAGCCGAAGGGGAACATCTGGGGCGGCAGTCGAGGGGGACAGGACGGAGTGACCGCGGACACCGGCGGCGAGGGCTTCGGCGGTTCCTCGCGCACCTTCTTCGGTGCCGGATCATCGTCCTCGGAGGCGTCTTCGGAAGGATGGGCGGAAGATGAGCGCGGCGACAACTGCTCGCGGGCGTGATTCTGAAGCAGCCGCTTCTTCTCGCGCTTTCCGGCGCCAGCGTCTCGGAAGCCCTTCGCGAAGGGGTTGTGGTCGATCTTCAGCTGCGTCACCTGAAACCATCGAGTTTGAATTTGTCGCCGTGTGCCAGGCTGGTGGCCGTCGTTTTCTTAGCATTATCAGTGCGGCGGGCTTGTATCAGTGGCTAAGCCGGCGGTGATTGGAGAAGCATAAACCGCAGCGAAATCGCTGCTGCGGCTTCACCCGCGGCTCATATCTGCAGTGCACACAAAGACCACGCCGCCACATCTAATCAACACCAGCTCAGCATGCGAGCTTAGCGTACAGGCAGCATACGCTGCCTTTCCCGAGATACGGCGCTGTCGGGAAAGAGAGCGCACGCCTATGCAGCACTTGTTCGCTCTGGTAATCGGGCGAATTGTAGATCTAGGTAGCCCTTTGCTAAAGAGGACGAAGATCAGCCAGGTCAACGGAACACTAAACACGCCTTACGAAATGGGTGAATGCTGGCAAATCAAGCTTTAAAAAACGAGACAACTGAATAAAATGAATAGCAGTGAACTCTTGCAGGGAACTAGGCGTTTTGGACGGTAACACTGAGGTGACGCCTTCTGTAGCAAGCAGCAACTACTTGAAGAGATGTTGCCCTGATTAGGGTAATTGACGTGATAGCTCCAGAAGAGCGGATCGCGCCACCAAGCGGGACAACGCAGGAGAAAACGGCGATAATGGTGATTGTGCCTCATTGCTCGACGTCTACCCTTTACTTAGGTGGCCTGAGATGTCTTGAATTCAAGCAGCTCAGTCCATAGAAAAGGTACCAGTGTGCAAATATGCTACAGATCATAATGGCAAATTGCGGATTAGGTGCTGGTTCTAGACGACCAAAAAATCCTCTCCCTTTGAAGTCCAGGTGTTTCCCACTTTATGTGTGGCCAGAGAATTTCTAATTCTAGACCCGTATTCATCACTGAAAAGACTAGGTTAAACACAACTCATTCCGACCTCACCTATAAAGGCTCGGGAGGCGAAGATAGTGAATATCTACCTCATCGGCAGAGTTTTGGCATTTAGGTCGCTCTCCACAGATAAACTCGGTGATGAATTCGGTGCCTGGAGGTGGTTACAATCCCGCTCACTAGCGCTGCTAAACGCAAGGTGCGTAGCAGTTTTGCTTTCAGTATCAGTAGCATTTGAAAGAAAGTAAAAGTGCCATCGAGTTTTGTTTTTCAGGGAATTTCTGCTTAAGTTACAAGACACTAGCAGATGGAAATGGGGCACAGGTCACTCGATGTAGGTCGCTCGGTGCTCCCTAAGATGGAAGCCAATTCAAATTTATAGCCATTAAGGAAACGCTCCGAAGATGTTGAAATAGACCAAAGGGAGCTGACTGTCGAAAGGAATCGTAACACTTGAAGTAACGAAACGGCAGGAGAAAATAAGGCAGTTGTCTAAAGAACAAACCTTCTCATTCTGATAGGCCGTCACAGCGATGAACTCGGTCTCTTTGAAGACGAACGTTCGGAACGTCGAGTAGGGCAGGTTCATGATCTCGGCACAGCGGACGATGTGCAGTCGTGGCTGGTACTTGTGCATCGAGTTCAGTATCGTCTGAAACCGAAAGGAACTCATCTTCATCGACGCAACGGTGGTTCTGGAAGAAGCGAAGAAAAGCTAGAGGTGACAGTAAAGGTGTGCGACTCCTTTGCAAGCTCTAACGTCTCCGTGGACGGTTCCATGTGTCAGGCAGTGCGTGTGTGTGTAGATAATTACGCGCATTCACCTTGAGGTGCGAGTTGAGCCGGTGAGCGGAGTCGTTCATTGACGGTTAAATTGCACCGATTATCGCTGTCTCTCTCATACGCACGGATGGAGCGACTATGAACACAAGACGAGGGTCGATTTCAAATGTAATGCGGACTCCAGGAGTGGAGCCGGTGCTGAAGACATAGGCGACACCCGTTGAATTCTCCGGGAGAGCAGTGAATTATGGCGGCTCGTAATAAAACGCGAAAGCGCTTGCACCGGTAGCCGTGGCGACTTCGACACTTGGAATAAACGAGCAGCTCCGAATTTGCCACCAAAAGTGGTGAAAGGAGAAGCCGTCGAGACCACAGAGCAGCGCACAGTACAACACCAACGGGAGATGCGCAAGTCAAAGGGCAAGCAGTCAGAAAGCGAGGAATTCGGAGAAGACGAGCGAGGGAGAATGCACTTACGTAGCCCTGCTTATCGGAGATGTTGTTGGTGAGCTTGAGCTTGTGGAAGTTCGCTCCCTTGGCCATCCAGTGCTCGCCAGTGGCCGGAGAATCGGGGTGAATGTACATCCTCTTCGGCATCTCCGGATCTGCCTTTCCGGCCACCATCCACCTGAACACGAACAATTAGGCTGAGGGCATCGCGTACAAAGTAGAGCTGAAATCGTCTCCCGTTTGATAACGGACGCCGGCTGCCGACAACAAATTCTCAAGTGACAAAAGATAGCAGCAGGACGGCAAGCGACGACAAATTAATGGCCTGCCATAAAAGGTGTCATTACTATCAAATCAGGGCCCAACACCCCCGCGTGCAGGAAGCATCCGCCGCTGCTTATCACGCAAATGAAGAGATGTGCGTGAAACCAACCGGCTATTATTGAATTTATAACGGCATTCGTCGGCGGGCACCAAATCCATTAGGAATATGTACTTGCTCTTCTTGTCGAGTCCGCTGATTTTCACTCGGAACGCCGGGAATATTCGCCTGAAACACGCACACGTCAAACGGGAAGTCGAGAGGCGGAGGGAAAAGGAACGCAAATGAATATGTAGCAGAACAACGGCGACTACCTCCCACTTTTGGTAATCACCATCTCAGTGCCGCAGGAGTTGAACGAATTCCAGAGCTCCTTGTCGTCGAGCTCGACCTGCGGATCGTCTTGCACGCCGTCGTCGTCGTTGCGGGAACGCATGTCGGGCAGATCGGGTGGCAGACGGGGGAAGAAGCCCGGTGCCCCCGGAAGGGCGGGCAGGTGGCCCATGAAGGGCAGAAGCGCCAAGTCGGGACGGCTCAGGAACGGGTTGAACGCCATGCTCGCATCTCACACGCGCAACTGCCGAAATTGACACCTCAACTTGCGCCCCGCCCCGGCCGCCGCCGATTGGTCGGCGCCGCGCCGGGGGCGGGCCGCGCGCGACCGGGTCGGCCGCGGCTGGCCGCCCTCGCGGCTACAGTATCTGCGCGGGCGGCGGCGCTCGTCCGTGTGCACACTATCAATGACCACGGACAAACGTCCTCTTCGTCGTCGTCGCCTTCCACGCGCATGAAGCGCCATGTCCCGACGGCGCATCGGCCCAGGGTGTCAGTCCGGTCAGCCGGGCCGCTTCCTCACTGTTACTACTCCCTCCGAAGTGGCCTACTTGAGAATTTTCTCGTCAGCTGGCGAGACAGTGCCACCGGCTCACAGAACTGCTTGATCGTGTCTTTGCCGAGTGAAAGCGTCGAATCTCCCTTGATCCGCTTCGTGACAGCCCTCCAGCAGTCGCTGGCGGACGAGCAGCCGAAGTCCGCCAAACCACTCTCACCCACCGCTGCTCGCTTTTATCACCCTAAATGACGTTCTCACCTATCTGATCATTGCGAGATTTATCCCCTGTGCCGTGAGTGACGACGCTCAGCAAATGTTTGCGCTGAGAGTTCCTCAGTGGTTTTTCTGTAAACGAACACTTTTCATGCTATGAACTTTTTTATTCGTAATGGCAGGCAAATGGACAACACAGAACAGCTTCGAGCGGAGTGTTTCAGGGCAGACCTCTATTGTTCATCATCGTCACCTTCATTTAATGCTTTATTCGAACTAATTCGGACATAAGCAGTTGGAACTATGTTCGCTATGATTTTGGTGGATTGGGTGTTTTTTTTTATTGGCAGCATTTCACCGTGCACAAAATGAACTATCAAAACTGAGCTGTTTTTTATTTACTTGAAAAAATGAGCTTCCTTACAATAATTTTGCTTTACATGTGTTAAAACAGCAACCATCTCTACGAAAACACTAAATGGAGTAGAAAAGGAGCGGCAGCTTTAGGTCTAAGGAAAAGAAGCGTTGAATATGCCGACGAAGCGTTTTTTGGGGCAAATGTAACTCCTAAGCTCTAGGACCTGCTGCACCTTTAGGCCTGCCGTTTGTACCAAACTGCATCACTCATTTCCAAGAAGTTCACTAGTAAGGCGATGTGAGAAGTCTTTCTGCGGTTCATATCTACCCGCACAAAAAAGGTGTTCTGTGAAGAAGGAACTAAGGGAACTCCGCTGTTCGACGTCAACGCGTCCAGACAGATGAGACTTCAATTGTTTCGCTGTCAAGCTAGCAGGGTTACCCGATGAGAAACGGAGGTCTGGTGTGCTATGAAGCGGAGTGGTGGAAGGGCGACAGACGGCGCCACTTGGCGACAAATCGTCGCCCCGGCAAGTGTCGGATCGATGGCGGCCACAGCTGATTTCCAGCGAAACACTGCGCGAGTGCGACCGCTCTCGCGCGCCCCGAACTCGCCGCCCGAGTGAACGTTCGGTGGCCATGGCCAAGCAGAGCGAGGACAACAATCAACAACAAACAGCAACAGGAGCAGCAACTGGCGGCAGGCAACAAGTGATGGGTGGCCAAGTCTACTGAAGTGATCGGAGACTGGTGACGCTCGCATCCACGGCCATCTCGTCTTCCAGCCGGATGAGGATGCCGATCAGCGCGTGGAGCGTGTGCTCCTGCTGAGCGGCCAGCAGCTTCACTCCGCCGAGCCAGCCCGTCTGCCGCTCGCTGCCGTCCGCCTCGTCAGACGCGCGGTCCATCTCGCGCAGTATGGCGTAGACTCCTCGTTGACGAAGGCGCTCACGAGAGTGCCGTGTCGCGCACAGCTGAAAGCAGGCACTCAGCGCTTCCCTGAGAAGGGAGGTGGAGGTCATTCACCTGGTAGAGGGCCTCGACCAGCTTCTTTCGCAGCTCGATGGAGGCGTCGCGAGTTCCTTCGTAGTACTGCAGTCTGAGCGGCAGCTTCTGCATCTCCTCGTCGCTAAGCTCATCAGCACAGTCGGCCAACGGGACTAGGAGAGCGACTAGGTAGACGTCGGATTCGTCAAGCAGCACTGGGTGAAGCGCTGCAATCTCAGAAATTGTGCTAAAGATGGCACTGGAGAACGATCACGCTCATAATGGTTAGGTACGCGTTTCTATATATATAACACCGTCTAAACAGTTTTTCAAAAAATGCCCGGGGTCACCAACGCTACTCGTATTTTAAAACTCTGAAAATCTGTGAGTTGGACTGACGCCGTTCTTCCATGGGAATGATTAGGCGCTGAATTGTGCTAGCAACCGAAGGCAACTGTAAGGGCACAATACGCATACATTCCCCGTGATATGCCATAGAAGTTGAAGGCACGGCACGTACTACAGAGGATTTGTCGACGATCCCGCAGTTCGTTCAGGAGTGCACTGAACTTGTCCCTGTGCACGCAAGAATAAAACAAAAATCCACTGTTTCAGCAATTTTTTTCCAACATTACGCGTGTAAAAGTATTTAGCTTAGAAGTGATGGAAGTCCTTGATGACTCGAACGGTACATCGAACACGAAACTGCTCTGTTTATGTCCTGTGTATATAAGCACCAGTTCCTTTGTGAATATAAGGCAGGAGACCGGCGAGGCAGGGAGGGATGATATGCGGCACGGAGGGTTTGGCGTACACCAACTCATTTGGTCTCCTTTCACCTGAACTTCCTCTCGACTCATTGTTTTTGCTTCGAGAAATTTTCAAAGCGTTTCATACCAAAGTTCTTCTGTCAGACCCCTGAGAAGTGGGCGTAAGCTGTGGCAGTGATTAGGCATGCTGTCGTTTCAAGAACCACCCTTCATGCGCTTCTTCAAAAACGCAGAGTGCACCGTCGGAGGGCAGCGGCCAGCCGACGACGGCTGCGGCAATCAGCCGGCTCCGGGTGCATATCTCTAACCTTGTATCATCTTCTAATGATGCAATGAGGGCGAGGCTTGCCTAGTCGACACATCATAACGACGCTCTCCAGTGGCACTTGACGTGGCGCGACCATAATCAGACGCACGCAGCGGCCGAGCGCGACACATGGCGAGACGCATAAACACACATGTCGCCCGAATGCCGTCCGCCGCCGGTGGCGGTCCTGTGAGCCGCGGACGGCTGCAGCCTGGAGGTGTTTTCGCCGGCGGACCGTCGACCGGTGACGAGCACGCACAATGCGGTCGACGGAATAATGAACAAGTGTCGACGATCAACAGCCGGGGTGAGTGGAGTTGTGAGCGGATCGAGACAATCGCCAGCCGCGACCGTCGCCGTCGCCGCTCCAGCTCGCGCCCGGAGCTCCCGCTCGCACACTACGGTAGTCGGTCGGTCGTCAAGTGAGAAGAAGAACAGCAGTGTTTGCGCCTCGATGAGATATTATGTGCCACACACACGACAGGTGCTTCGTCTGAGAGAAAGCGGCTCCCTCCGGGGTGACGCGCGCGCACCTCGACAGCACCGTGTGGTCCTCGAGGTGCATACGGGTACGTACCGATGCACTCACCAAGTGGACGAGCTCTGAAGATCAGCCGCTGCCGGAAGGACTGTCGTCTCCGCACATGGACGCACTTCATCCATTCTCAAAACTGCTTAAAAATGATGGGCTGCTGAGCTCTGTGATCCAACATTTCGATGTTCTGGAGCTCCCTCAGTGTAAGCCCTTCTTAGGGTCTTAATATGATTGTGCTATATTCACTTACGCCGTTCACTTTACGGACGTCCAATCCAGCGAATGATGTGCCCACAAACGACTGGAACTATTTCAAAAAAAAAAATGCTGTTACGTCTATTGCCTTGGTACTAACAAACCCTTAGATGAACCTGTTGAAAAAAGTGCTCCTCAGTAGAAGAACTTACTTACTGAACTTACTTATGAAGCTCAGAGAGACCCTAAAAACCGTTCTAGTGAATGCCTCGTTGTACTTGCTTTTGAAAAAGAAGTTTCCTGCAAAAGCAAGTACAACGAGACATTGACTGGAATGGCTGTTAGTTATCTCTTCCCCACCAATGAAATTGGAGGAATTTTCGTTGAAACGAACGAATCGATAAAACGTCAGATAATTGACAACAAAACTTGGGCGTGTAGAACGGGTGAAAAAATGGAATGAACTCAGCAGTAATGAGTAGCGTCGGCACGCATAAGGATCCGAGAAGGACCGAATAATTCAAGCAATGGTTTCGTGGTACAGAGGGCTATAAATCCGCTATTGTATCAAGGAGTTTTGAAGACGATTTGATTTTAGGTGAAGTGTAAAGTTAGCTGCTTTCTGCGGCTCTATATGTTGAACGAGCGGCACGTGACGCATCCCCTCGTCGGAGTGTACCCCCGCTCCAAAGTTTCATCTGTATAGGATTGGTTGATTGAGATGGGGATTGCCTATCTCAGCCGGTAAAAACCATTCTGAGTCTTTCCTCAGCTGACGGCAAGTTACCCCACCCCCAATTGTTTGTCCAACTTTTGGGTACAGCTCTGCTTCCGAGAAAACGGCAATATCGCGCTTATACCCAGAATGAACCTCTGAGACGAGCTTCCTGTAACATCAATGTCTAAACGATCCTCCTCGGCGTGTATTAGGGGACGTCCAGAGCTCCATCGCGGCCGCGACTCGACGTAATATCATCTCTTGCCTGGACTCAGCTTACACGACAGAAACGTTTCGTCAAATCATGGAGGATATTCTAACCTCGTTCCCGGGAAACCACGAAAAAAATCGTAGCTAAAGGTGATCGTATTAGGACACTTGAACCGATTCGGTCCATTTGGCGAGTAATCTCCTTCATCTGCCAACTTGTTCTAAGGCATGAATAGCATTATCTTAACAATCCACGATTGTAATTGCTATTTTGTTTGGTCGGTTCGTTTGTCTAACTAGTTTAATCGTTTCCCTTCCTTTTCGTCACTTGGGTTCTTTCGCTTGCTGTTGAGCCATGGGTCACTCAAATTTAGCGTGCCCTCTATGGGCGCATAAATAAATAAATAAATAAATAGTAATCTCCCATATCGATTATTCGCTTATTCGATTTTTTGATATCGATATAGATACTTGTCATGCCATCGCGTCGCACCGTGGTGCTGCTCTCTACGATCCCTTAATGACTATGTTGCATTATCGCCCACAGGATTTTGTCTGTTGAATAGCAGTGAAAACTGCGTCCTCAAGAAGTAGTTGAGGTGTTACCCCTGGAAGCTTTGAGCCATTCTCAAGCTGTAGGCTGTTGCAGTACCGCTGTCCTATGGGGACATGGACCCATACAGCAGGTAATTTCGTCAGTAAACGCTCGCTTCACGCTAGCTTAAGGATCATGGCAAGAGGCACCACTTCTTTACAGCATAGCGTTGTGGTCACTACCATGATCACCAGTCGGCAATTCATTAAACACAATCTACAGAATCCGCTGAAAAAGGTGGGTCGTCGGTTCACTTCCTCTCGACCACGCTTTCATGAGCCTTTATCCAACCCCAAAACAGTGACCTTCTACTTCCTGTCAAAGGCCTCTTTGACGTGACCCTGCACCGCTTCCCATGAAGTGTGCGCGACTTGGCGCCAATGTGTTCAGGTATGAACAGCGAACAATACCTTCGCTTTCATGAGGAAATTATGTTGGCACACTCGTCTCTCCGACAACTGCTGGTTATGTTCTGCCATTGAAAGACCACCCAGCAGATTCCGAACTGTGGTGAGTCGGCGCCCGCTCCTTTGGGTCTTGTAAGGAGCTCATTGCTTCCCTAATTGTGCTCAATTCCACAAGTTGGGGCGCCAAATTGGACGGACCGCGCGAGACCCGGCGCCGTCCGCGACTCGCACGCTCTTTCCGCCCGCGCTCGCCCTAATGTCATTGCGACACCGGCATGGAAACAAGTGAGAAGATAATTAGCATTTAACCGACGCGAGTGGAATAACAACGAATCACTCGCGTTGCCTTAGCCATTTGTCCAAATAATTACCCGTGGCGGAGCCGGCCACCGCGGCTACGGTACGAACCAGAACTGGGACCCGCGACGAGGTTCGCCGACGGGCTGCGAGTTTTTACACGGCTCAGCCCGACGGGCCGCCGACACGTCGTGTTCGAGCCTCGGATACACGCGTTGTACGGAGTAGCTGTCGGCTGACCCGCGGCGGCTGCGGTCAGCGGTGATCGACGGCTGCAACTGTCGCGGGTCGAGGCGCTCGTAAGGCTGTTCGTGCTAATTAGCATAGACGATGACCTCACAAGTACGACGGACATTTACAACGAAAACAATCGCTGGCGACGGCGCGCACTCCCTAAAAACGACGGCCAGGAGCACCGGCGGCTACGGTAGCTGCAGGAGTTCGCACGACAGCGACTCTCCTCGCGGTCGCCGCCCTGCGACCTTCTACACCACTGGAATTCGATTTACAGCTTCTCTGCGAAATTTCACACGCAATCAAAGAGCGCGTCGCGGGGTCCGGGCGCCAGGCGTCGCCGGACTCGCGGGCGAGGGCAGTTCGCGGGTGACCGCGTCGCTGATAGCCGCAGCGGCGACGACGGTGATAGGGGCCAAGACGAAGCGCAGCGTCGCGGCGACCAGAAGCGGTGATAAAGGCCGCAATCACATCAGGAGTATTTACCTACGCAGCGCATACGTATGGCGAACAAACAATGTACAGCCACCGAAGGGCTGCGCTGCTCAGCTACGATTCGCGCCCTCACGCACGCGGAAGAGCTTGGCAAGTGCGATCTACCAGAAGAGGATCGACTTCGACAAACAGCCGCGCACTTCGCAATGTCGCCCAAAATTAGGCCTTCAATTGATTGCGTGTGGCGCAGTCGGTAGAAGGAGCCGACGCACGCCAGATCGACGCCGACATGTGGTCAAACCCTCACGGGTCGGCGGATCTGTATCAGACTTGTGCGAAGTTCTTTGGCTTTGCGCGCTTGCTGGCTTGAAAAATGGATGCAACCTGCAAAGATAGGCGCTGCTCATACTAAACGTGAAAATGTACTGCATATCTGAGTTGACTACAACAATGAATGGACTTATGAAGAATCGACACTGGGAGTTGAAGGTGTGAGGGCGCCTAGACGGCTGCGTAGGAACCCTTCATTTTCCTAAGTTTTTGGCTGCAAGCGACATAAGATTCCTGTGTTCGGCTTTTCTTTGAAGGCAGCGGAAACGAAATGAAATCAAGTTCGTGCGAGCCAATTATAAAGAAAACTACTGCACCACTATGAGAACTTGGAGTGAACTGATAGTGACTTCTGAACTTATTCTGAAGTGGAGGTGTGTCGTGCATACAAGCTCCATAGTCGTTGTCGTTCGCAACGAAGCACGGTCTTTTCGAAGCTATCAACCAATTTCTTATACTTCAAGGTTTTAATGAGGGATTCGAGAGATGCACATTGGAAGGCCACAAAACGTTGAAATTCTCAGCATCACTGGCACACTGAGCCTCTTTTTTTTTACAAAATCGACTTTTAAGCTACGAATTAGATTATGATAATTTGTAGCCAAAGTTTCGGGACTTCTTCAGGTCTAACGCAAAGATCCTGCATAAAATTTGGTATCGTTGCACGCATAAGATGCACGGTTGTTTTTGCACAAAAATAGGTCTGAAAATGACTATACGAAAAGAATAAAGGTCCCCGCACACTTCTGCGGCAATGCCGCGGCCCTATCCTTTACCAAGGGCAGGAACGACGAGCTTGCAGCCAGCGCCGTGCGCGGCGGGAGCTCAGCGGCGCCGCTGGGGCGGCAATGGTTAAATAAATTCCCGGACACTTGGGACACAAAATGTTTTATTTCACCAAATTTAAACAAAAACAGCAGGCTGTCCGAAATAGGTCCGCTAACATCGCTAGCCCTCTGCCAACTTGCTACTTGATCGTGGATTTCTTTGCTCCAGAAGACATACATAGAAGACTGCGTCTTGCAGAACACACGCAGGTCACGAAGTATACGCCGTTCGAATGGAGCTGAATGCTGGATAAAGCGTGGTAGTTAAAGAAGGCAAGGCCTGCAGATTATGGAGGCGAGTGACGATAGTCCAGCCATATTTCCAACTCCAACTTTTTCCAATCCAGCCTTCGTCGACCTTTCGATGTGTGGTCTAGCGTGGTATTTTTTGCATGCAATCATCTGCTGTCTACCTGTAACTCTTAGCAGCCTTCAAATGTGAATGTATGTAAAGTAGATGCCCGCCATACCACCGCACCTCCCCTAGATGTCTCCAGAATTTACGCCCTGAGCAATCCACCAAGGCGCTGCACCATATTCTTTATGAGCACGGCGAGTTTGAAGACGTCTTTTAGGTTTTTTATTTAATGGTTAATTTTATTGAAATTGAGTTGAATATTTGACTGATGTACTGGTCCACTGGCCATCACGTGGATATTCGAGCACAGTTCTCTGAGTGCTGGTGAGTATACCGGCAGGCCCCTGGTTGCGTTAAGGTCCAAGGGGAGGGAGAGTCATTTCTCCCTAGCGATGCATGTCGCAATGAGTGAATGCTTCATATCAATCGACCGCAGTTGCAGAGCTCGCCAGTTCAATCAGTTAAAGTTGCCTTGATAACATCAATAGCGGCTGACGGTACGAGACCATTTTGATGTGAATCCGCTTCCGCCTTGCTCCTAAAATCCAACTCCGCCGGGTGTCCAAAGTATCGATGAAATAGTCACCAATATGAGCTTTCATTATAAGCGGAAGACCACGCATTAGAACGTAACCGAGCTCATTGTCGATCTCTGCCATTTTAGGCATAAGTGCTTAGGTATGAGGAAGGACATGAACGGGATTAGCGTGACGCTGTGGAAAAAAATTCGAACATAAAATGCTAGCTAGGAACAAGAGTAAAGTGAATTCCGGGGACGGCTTTGCAGGTGCTTCTCTCCTCTGCCGAAGTGTTCTTTTCATGTTCGTACTGTTGCTCATAGTGGCCTAAAAATTCTTCTAAAATGTGCAAATTTCCGAGAACTTATGTATCAACCTAATAGTCGTGTACTGAAGGCTTTTGCACCCAACCTCATTGAACGTCTCAGCATTAGAGCGTCAAGCACGAATAACTGGTTGGTAAGGAAACGGCTATCAAGTTCACAGGTGGACATCGGCACATCAATATTGGCTCCTGCAACAACCTTCTACGTCTTTAGCATTCTTTCCGCGCGGGAGCGGGTCCAATGCACAGCAGAACATGCCGAAAACGCAAATATCTTTCTATCGAATCTCCCTCAACTACACCTACACAGCTCCTCGGGACCTAATAAAATGGACTTCTAGTGGCCTGATGCCTCGAGGCTTTCATCGTCCTCACAGCGCGCGCCACTTTCTGAAGGCGAGGCAACGTGCGTCTAAGAGCAGTCGAGAGATCAGCCCAATACAAGTTCTCTCTAGCAACTTCGCCGCGCAAAAGCACTCAGCTCGAGATTTCAGCATGCAAGGGCATGCTTCTACAACAACTGCAGTCTTCCAGAACAGTGGGGGTGGGGACTGAGAAGAGTGTGTATGCAGAGCAACCCTTCCTCATAGAACACAAAAACTCGTTATGCTTCTCAGTGCAGGAGCGTTCGTAAAGCTCTGCGGATTGCAATGTCATGGTCTTCGGCCACAACTCGTACAGCTTCGTTATAGATTTCGACATGAAAAGCAATCAAGATCGGAAATGACCTGACCAGAAGAACGACAGTAGAACGTCAGCAACAAGTTGAGCTTCATGCTTGAAGTACGGAATCTTATGGCTACTCAGGAGTGTTTACAGCCTAGGACGATAGTCCGCTGAGAGGATGCGCTTGGAAAAAGACCACGCAGCCGGAAGGGAACCTCGCAAAACCATATTCTCTGAAAAACTCGAAAAACTACGCAAGGGCGTCTTTACAGGGCTACAAAACGAACAACGGCTTCCTCATACTTCAAAGCCTTTCAAAACCATAGTTGGCAGATGAGTTCGACTACTCAGCGAGACGCAAAACAATCCCGAAGTTCAACTCCGTGTCGCTTCTTCCCAAACAGTTGCAAAACCGATTCAACCACCCCTGAGCATAAAAGGTAGCCTCCTCGCGTCCACACGCAACCACTGCTAGATGCGTACGTTGAAGTAGCGGGATGTGACAGAAGTCAGTGATAGTCCTGCATGGTGCGCCAACAGCCTGACGGGAAAGATGTATAGCGGGGCGATGTGCACAGTTTCTAGATTGACTTTTCGTCGACTATCGACCACATGGGAAAGTTTCCGCTAAACAGAAAACGTAGCGATGCCGCCTTGTGACGTTTTTCGTGAATTGTACTTTACTTTGTTCAGTAGATTTGGAATGTGGTAACGCAATCGGAGGAGGCATCGATCGCAGACTACATCTTCAAGATCAAATATGCGCCAGTGAGCTCCGTTAACGCGTTCTCCCTATTGAAATCAAAATTAGGAACCTTACCAGCAGATTGCATCCGCTGGGTTCGTACTTCTATCCGCAGCACAAGGCGTGCCTTCCGATTCGCCGTGAGAAACCCCAGAACTGCGGAGTGGTAGCCTGTGTGTATGTTTGAGGGCACTTAAGCGTCGATCACAGTCAAAGGCTCCTCTTGTCGGACACGGTTGTATCGGATGTCGGATTAAGCTGAGGTCAAGAGAGCGGTCGCCGCGCAAACACACACGCAAACACACTCCAGGGCAGAAGCTGCTGCTGTCGGCCGCCCTGGCGGTCCACCTCACAAATGTGCAGGATCGGGCGACCGCATAAGGGACCGTCACGGAGGCGGCGTGGGTTTTCGCACGACCACAAAACCCACAGCCGGAGCGTGGAGTGTCAGCGCGACGTCGCGGACCCATCTATCATGACTACTCACGCCACGACGAAGCACGCGCCACAGTCGGCTCCTTCTCAAAGGGATCGCTGACAGAATCGCGAGGCTGGAACACAACAAGGACGGTGCGGCGAAAAACCCGCAGCCGGCCGGCGGCTGAGCGCGTGCGAGCGCGCGCAGCGAAGCTGTCGCCCGCGCCGCTATCTCTCTCCCGTCTTGTCCTTCCAATTTTCTCGCCACGCGTGTTAACGCAGTCATAAACCAGTACCAGGCCGGCGCTCGCATGATACAGTGCAAGGAACGCGGACGGTCGGGCGCCCGAGTGCGGAGGGACGAAGCTGTCACGGGCTGGGGAACAACGGAGTTCGAGCGCCGCCGTCGACCGGCTTCGCGGGAGCTGACCGACAGGTAGCACTCGAGCGGAGTCGACTCGCTACCACCCGCTGATCGTCGCCGCCACATAAAAGCTTGTCCGATTAGACGGGAGTCGGTCTTGGGCACTCGTCCGCCACTCTCGGCGCTGACCTCCACTGTTCTCGGCGACAAACACTTGCTTAGCGATCAGTTCCGAAGCTCTGGAGAATGGCGGTGGCGGCTGGACAAAGATTTCCGACTCAATTGCTTCTGCATCAGGTTACTACCGAAGTCGCTCTGAAGAGCGCGGCGAGTCGTCGTTGCTCTCCGAGTGCTGCTGGAACTAGTTTTCACCATTAAATGACCACATGGTAGGTGCTCAGACAGCGACAAGTGAAAGGCATCGTAAGTGTAAATGCAGCGAGATTTTGTCGTCTCCTTGTTCGTCAATCCGAATTCATGAAAGTCCTGGTAATGTTTCTCATTGAATGGTGAGAGGTCTTGAAGAGGGTCTCGGAGCAAAAGCAGGGCCAGCACCACTTTGCCAAGAAACTAAAGGGGAGCCACACTGGACCGTTAAATGTCTACGTGCCTTACGCAATTCATACCGGAGGGCAACACCGGTCAGGTGAAGCCTCGTAAATTAGATACGATCCTACGCAACTCACCGTCTTCGAAAGCCAGGTTCCGAAGGATATCGGCGGCCATCTCCTTCTTCTCGTCAACAGTCGTCAGTGGGCAGATTTTGCTGAGTAACTTCGAGTCCACTAACCGATGTCTAACCGACGACAAGGTCGATAGATTGACGAGAGTGTAGCCGACGAGCGACGAGGTCGAATCGTCAGAATGTGACGAAAAGATGCCTGAAGAGGTAGAAGTGGCGAGAAGGCACAAACACAAAAACAATCTCATTCCGTTCTTGTGAAAATGAGGAAGCTTATATTAATGAGAGGTTTCGCGTGCAAATGTTGCATCTATGCAAAAATACAAAGTGTCACAAGGATGGGGGGCTCTTCCTCAAGTCTCTTCCATCAGAAACTCGAACTGTTAAGAATAGGATGTCATCCGTCACTCCATCGACCCACATTTTCGTAGCACCACCAGCCAGGATATTACCGTAATATTACCGTATAGACCTAACAACACTCTCACGCCATTAAACACGATTCACCAACATCGTCTCCTAGTTGGCTTATGAAACACCTTTGCAAGGAAGTGAACTTCATCTACTGACTCGGCCTCAAGTGACTAGCAAGTGAACAGGAGCATTAACAAACACTTTGTCACGTGCTAGAGAAACAACAGGAAAGAATGGCGAATAAAGCTCGGCCTTAATCATATGTTGGATGTGGCAGTCCTTCAGCTCTTGCGGGAAATCGCGGAAGCGGTTTGGATCTGTATTTGGCCTGCGCAATGAATCGTGGTAGTCAGCCGATGAATGTATCAGATTTATTTTCCCAGGCAAGCAGAGCACCTACTCACCGACTCGGAAAAGACGGAAAACTTGGTTAGCCTGGCCAATGCGTAGCATCTTATCTCCTAGAGCCTCTTGTTCTAAGCAGTAGCTTTTTAGCTGTTGGTATGCGGTGTTTGAAAACACGTGTGTAGGGGAACTCCTCTCGATCATTTCTGATCCTGCAGGGTGTGACAAATCCAAAACGCTAGCAGAACGAAGAATTTTGGAAAAAGAGGATTCAAGGACAACTGCGCTCTCCGTTGCACGTTCAGCAGACGCATTCCGTAGTGCTGAAAAAATCCGCTGTGATAAATTTAGCTCGAACTCATTTAGTGTTCAAGCGATTGCTCGGACTAATACCATCCGCCTTCATACTTAAGTTTATAGAAATCTCGACATGACGACAGCAATCCCTATCTGCACAGCAAACCTGAGGAGGTCCCGTACACGGCGTGGCGTGGCAGAATGAACCTCTGTAGGAGGGGGGGGGGGGTGGTAGAAGTGGACAAAACACCAAGCTTGACACCTTGGAATTTAACGGATTGATGCTGGTTCCATCGAGAGGACCACTCGATTAGAATGTCGTAGGTTTCGTAGGCGTTCGCGGCTCGCAGGGAGAGCGCGTGCCCTCCGGCCAGAGAACGGTCGTGACTACAGTACCCTCGGGTAATGGAGTGCGAAGGAATCACTAGCACCTCCAACACCCCGCACAATACGCGTCAACACGTCACACTGCAAACGCAATGATTCGATTAGCGAAATGAAGCGGAGACGTCTGCGTTGTTTCGTCCGTCGGTCGTCAGCGAGCAGTGCCCTGAAAGGGATGGACAGTCTCCCGGCGACAGGGTCGAGGAGTTTTTCTTCCGGCAGCGCCCCCGCCGCCGATCGCCGTCTTCCGCCGCCGCCGACGCTGCTCCTGTTCCGCCGGTCGCGGCTGACGTCGACTCGCAAGGCGCTATGTCAATCACGACAAATTCCATGATTTGTTGTAGTGCGAACATGATCGCCGGTGATTGACGAGTACAAGAAGTGGCGGCCCCCGCGAAAAACTCCGCGATTGTCATGAGAAATGAGCATTCAACATCGCAACTGTCTGCGTCCGTCGATCCGCTCGTGCGCCGATGTGCAGAAGGATGGACCGGCGAAGCGCTCGCTCCGAAAAAGCTCTTCGCCGGGGCATGTACACCGAGATGGCGTAACGGACACGATATGCGCTATCAAAGCCGACCTATATCATATAACTCCGCTAACGAGCACATAAATCACCGCGGAGGGCGACTGTCACCCACCGTCGCGTATAACCTCCGCCACTACACTATCAAATTGACGGCGAGAAACCTGTGGATGGCTAAAGGCGCCTGAATCTCAGGAGGAACGGGAACAGCGCCTGGGAAGTCCTCTGAGAAAATAACTGCCTCTTCGACATCCACTAGAGAAGAATGCGCCGCGCATCCTACAAAGGAACTGGTTATTACTGGTTGTTACCGACCTCTTCTGTTTTTGCTGGAAAACCCGTAAGCCTCTAAAAATGTGGACAACTCTGTATGCACCCGATTTTTTGTCCAGACGTGAATAGAAGCAGACTGAGACGCCAGCTTTCATAGACACGGAATGGATTACACTGACTGCTCGATTCTCATGAATAGGCTGTTCAACAGTGCCAGACCAAAGATACTGTGGACGTACTCCATCCAGTGGGAGTGTATCTCCGTTTCATTTAGAAGCAATACGGCCGTTTAATAGAATGGCAATGATCACCTCGACACGCCATATACCTGGCATAGAAAATGTTCACATACACGGTGGTCCATTTTTTCATATACGTTTGACAGATCTGAATTTTATTAGTGCTAGCTCTTTCACAGACTCGTGATGTAGTGCCCAAAAAGGTTAAGAACTATGAACAAGGACTTCCGATTTCCTAACTTGGAACCAAAGGCGAAAAAAAAATGAGTTTTTAGCACTCTTGAAAGTAATGTCTTCATTTTGAATCCAATTAGCTCCATTTGCAAATATTTGAAGAAGACGTAGATACTGGCTTTCCTCGTGATAACCAAACACCTGCCGCTAGAGTATTTCGCGTGGACATACATGAGGAACATTTCCAGAACAACCTGCTTATCAAGGAAGCACAGATGGCCGGCAGTAGCAGCTTTGCATTAAGCTGCTCTCCAAGATTGTTGTACATATCAAATATATTCGGCCGACGCCTCGGCGGGGCCATATTCTTCAGTGGCCGAGAAACTTAGGAAGAGCTTGAGCTGACACTCGGTAAAGCACTTCTCGAAGAAGTAGTCCAAGGCACGGTTGAGGAAATCGACAGGCGACACGGGAACAGGCGGGCAACGGCCAATTTAGCCTTCGCGGAAACATAATTGCTGTAACTTGAAGAGGTGGCTGCAAGAACGGCTTAGGAAGCGCTTGCACCGAAGCCTCGTCCGAAAAAACTGCAGCTTCGAGTTACCGTTGAAGTCGCGTAAGGGACTCTTCATAGTCAGCGACGGAAACGATTGGTCGCCCGAGAAAGCAGCGATATCGAATCGTTCAGGCACACATTCACTACTAATCGATTCGTAAACTTTGCGTGGGTCGCCCAGTCGTTCCTGACGAACCCGTCGCGGACTATGAATGGGTCGCCCTAAGAATTGAGTCGAAGATGGAATGTCATAACCGAAGCATCGCATTCCGTGAAACGGGTGGTTTCCAGGGGCAGAGAATCGAGGTGCATGCCAGCCACACATTCTTCGGAGTCTCGTCAAACGACGTCGGTTTACTCCTAGAGGTGCGACCTTCAGCGACGCCTCCAGGTTCTGGGAAGAATTGCTACCTTCAACACGCGTTGCATTTGCTGAGCTCAACAAGCCTATCCGACGCCGACGAGCGACTCTCGAGGTCTGTCCAGTTTGCAGCGACACCTCGCGAGTTCACTTTCCACCCGAGTGTCTACATTAGAGAGCTGTATCTCACGCCCGAAGACGCTGGCCACTAAGTGTTACATGTGCATGGAACCGACGGGAAGGCTGTTATCAGTCAACTCGTTTTTCCGACACGAGGCGCAGCAGTCACTTTAACAGTTTGATGTAATTACTTGCGGCAAGCGCACTATCATCTGGTACATTGCGAGCATCACTCTCGGTGTCGGGAGGTGTCGAGGGATATTTTCGACCACTCGATGACCAAGTAGCACCCGTGTCTGATAAAGACCCCAAAACAACACCTCGAACGTTCACTATCAACGACGGCGGCCACGAGAATTTACGACCATTTAACAAACGGGTCCACCCGCGGAGAACTTCTAAGTCTCCACTGCCTCTACTGAGAAGAAATCGGTCGGGAAGGGCACTCACCCGCAAGAACAACGAGTGCATCTGGGTCGTGTCGCGTGAGCTGCTCATCCACACGGTCGGGGAAGTGTCTGGAGAGATTCGTGAGCAGCCGAGCGGACACGTTCGCGAGTGCCGCACCGGCTCGGCAGTAGTCGTAGGCCAACTGCGTGCACTTCGACTTCTTCAGGATGAAGTCCGCCACCTCAGCGGACGCCGAGGAGAAGTTGGTGAGCGCGGTCAGTGTGTGGGACCTGTCGGACAGCGTGCTCTCGCACAACTTGCAGATTGCCTGCAAAGGCAGGAGCTTTCTGGGAAACGCTTCAAGGGCCGTGAACTCACCGTCCCCATTGCACAGCCGTTGCTCATGAAGAGTCGCCCAGCCGAGCCGTCCAAAGCTCCGCTGAGCGAGATCACAACATCGAGGGCTGTCCGTCGGACATCGACACGGGTTGACGGCTCCAGGAACCCCACCAGTTCTGCCATCGCCATAGCATCGTCCTGGCTGCTCGGCTTCGGCTCATTCAAGTCCACCATGGCTTCTGAAACAGGACACTGCTGAAGCCCGTTCTTGCCTCACCGCTTTGACAAAGTGGCCACGGGCACCCTCGATTCGCGTCATCTGCTGCTCTACGGGCACGCCAGGCGTCTGATCTCGCACGTTTTTGCCAGTGCGTCTCATCCATCACCTCCTCCGCCCCTGTTCAAGCATTAGTGAGCAATTGTCACATAATTGTAGCGAGTACTGCGGACTTTTTAGACTAGCAAAGGTCTGAAATCTATCGGTCGTAAAATTCGGCCTACACAAACTCAAGCTTGGGGGACTGAGCAGAGTTGTTTTGTGCGAAAAGATTCATACGAGTGTAAAAGGAGCTTTTTTAGCTTCACATTCATGTTAATGAGAAGGTCCAAGAACGGCCCAAAAGCGTGAAGCACGTTCACCTATCAGTATACAGAGTCACCTTTGCACTAGCTTTTACACTGTTTCATTCCACGCATTACCTTCTCAACATTCCCAATACTATCTCGCCCGTCGAGAAACTTTCTGAAGAGAGCAGACTTCGGACGGTTGGAGCTCGATGAGCCTGCAGGTGGCTCCCAACACCAAAATTGTGGCCCTTCTAGCACATTCAACTGGCATCACCTCTGAGCCTATTCTCCGCGGACGTTATCAACTTACGCTCTTCTTCAGGGCCTCCACAGCTATTTGCAGAGCAAACCCTCACAAAAGCGAATTTATGAGTTGGCCTGTCACGAACCCCTCAAGTTCTACTGTAAAGTGGTTGAGGTGTTCCGGAGAATGGATTTGTGGATCAATCTTGGTCGGAAGGACACCCCAAAGAGCCACTTGCATCCTTTCCCCATGCCGCGCGCCTTCGCCGCCCTGCGCTTTTTTTCCAAAACCCATCACACCATGGGACCCATGAGATCCTGGAGTTCCTGGACAAATTGACGAGTACCGTTGAAAAAATGATAAAAGGATAAACACGGCGTTACCCAATCTCTTTCGGGACGCGGCAAGCAGTCTACAACAACGGGATGTGAAGGCAGTTTGAATTCGTACTGGACATATACAATGGCTTGCAGTGGTCAGTCGAAGAACAAGTCAGTGATTTGTCCTTTCCAAACAATGTGGGACCAATGCTCCTGCTCGGAGGGATGAAAAGCTTGGTTGACCTGGGCAGGAAATCCGCTTACACCGAGGATCAGGTACACACAACAGCAGCCGCCTGCTCCGACTCCCACGAGCCCAGTTTGGTGGATGGTGAGGCAAACTATCATTAGCCCGAATACGACCGATCGTGCTTCAATCTGTATACGTTTTCAACCAAAGTCGGTATTATTTTGTGAGACCGCGGAGATCTTCTCAACCGGGAGCTGGGGCACAGGCCCTACAGGTGCTGTGGTCTTAAAGAAAGGGTCACTCCACTATGAAAAACGGCAAGCAACCTAACGTTTCAGAAAGAGGGTGACGCGATGAGCATATGAAGAGCAGCTTCAGTTTTTATGATGAAACAAACCCCAGCACCTGAACCTATGCATTCTACAGTGTTAGTGAAGATTACATGAACCTGAATTCCCACCATGTTTCGGCACAGATCAGTCCTTCTAGGCATGTGCGCATGCCATGTGCAGAGCTGAACCGTCTCTTAACATAGAATCCACTGTGAAATGCAGGTCAGCTGAGGCTCTTCATTCACTGCACTAACAGCAAAGGATCTCTCAGTCGGATCGCTTTCCACTAAACCATCACTGACATGGACTTCGTTCTAGGAGAAGATGGTCTTTATATTAGCTGTCCCACCTGAACGTCAATTACGAATGTTCACTGCTGCTCTTCACCGTATGTTCCACTCTCACTCTGGCTTACTGAAACATGTGCCACCTTCCAGCCGACACAACCTGTAGAATTTCACTTAAAGCTGAAGACATGTTCGAAGACTCGGCCGCGCTTCTGAGCACACCTCGTGCCGTCCCATCGGCCTGCCTGCTCCAGCCAGCTCGACCTGAGACGGTGCTGATCGGGCCGAAGACGAATGCGAGCGCGTTACTGCCCGCGGCTGACTGACAGGCGACGGACTGACTGCGCGACGGCCACGACCTGCTCTAATCGACAGCAGCAGGCGAGGCTTTGATGTGGGCGCTCAGTTGTCATGTTCGTGTGACAAATGTCGTGTCTTCTACTCACCGCGCTCACCTGGCCGCTGTCGCAGTCGCCGCCGGCGGCGCTGCTCCTCTCGCCGGGCTACGGTAGTGGCCGAGCGGGCAAACACCGGACACTCAAGCGATACCGTCGCTAACACTTGATAATACACACCCGAGGTGACTGCACGGTAACAACTGCACGAGAGCAGAGCAAACGGGACGGGCCGACGAGCACGACGAGCTGATCGGTTTCAAAACGGCGAAAACGTCGCGCGTCGAGTGGCTGGCAGCCGACGGGCTCGAGAGCACTTGGCGACGATACCGGCGGGCCGGAGAGCACGTGCGACTTCCTCCAGATCGTCCGCTCCACGGATTACATCAAGTCGCCGAGCCCTCGCTGATGAATCGCAGTCGCGTGAGTGTGGGAAGAGCTTTATGGGCGGTCGAGTGCATCCACCGCTGTGTGTCTTGTCGAGGAACGTTGTAACCGAATCCAGTTCGCGATGAGCTAGCAGGTGATGATAAGAGGGGTGCTGCGGGTTGCCACTTGCAGCCGCTATTTGTCATTTGCTCCGCCGGACAACAAATGTTTTCATCATTGTAACACGGACACCGAAGCCGACTAATGGCGAGAGACTCGGCACTCCGCCGATGATGACTCGGGGACCTCCGACTGCTCCGGTGCGAGCCAACTCTCCCGCCAGACAACAACAGGAGAAGGCGACACCCTTCCCATACCCATGTATTGTTGAGAGATCTACCGCGCTAGGTTCTTCCGGGCGTAAAAAATTAGAAGGCCTAGCGACATTCTCATTCTAATTCTTCTTAAACATTCTACGCTCGCTCACTGAAATGGGTAGAGGAAGAAACGTAGGATAGTAGGAAACCCATGAACAACCCCAAGTCTTCAAAGGTGCTCTGAAAGATGCAGAAACCGAACCCTGACTAATATATATAGGTTATTGAATTTTCGAAAAAATCATCAACATGCCTGCCCCTCAAATGTTTAGTATTAGCAAGAATTCCCCTCAAAAATCGCAAGAACGTCGTTCCTGACAGAAGGAAACTGCATACGAAAGGAAAGCAACATGGAGTAGTTTGGATTCTTATATCAAACAACAACCGCAGTTTTGTATTGTGTTGTGTTTGTGTGTTACTCAAACTTTCCACGGAACTAAACTAAATGACGTACTGTTTTTCACGCATTTATTATTAATTTTCTGCTGCAACTTTGCAAAGGCAGGCAAAAAATTCTCTTCATTGCTCAGAAAACGATGAATCACAAAATCGAAGAATAAGAAGGAGTAATTCAGAAACGCGATACCAGTCGCCTGGCGGCTAACCGTGACCTCCGCTTCTGTTTACGACTGCAAGAAACTAGATGGTCAAAATATCAATGGAGCGTTATGAACAGCAAGCTAAAAGGGCTCTTTTCGTGAAGGTCCTTACATAGAACCGTTCAGCCCCGGATGATGGCTACTATATTCCAAAGTTCCGCTTTCCTAGTCAACGCCATCAAATGACGAAGTTGTTTTTGAGCAATTTCTGAATCCAGAAGTGGATTTCTATGCCAAATTTGCGATATAATGCCTAAACATAATAGAGGTGCAAGTGGTTTGACCACTACTACTCTTCCGTAGTCTCTTGAAAGAGATTCCTCCCTAGTCCTTACGTTCAGGAGGGACACTGGAAGCTGGACAGCCTTAACTTAATTCGAGGAGTCCGTAGCGCAATGCGTGTCACAGGAAGAGGCCATGAACCGCTCAGCCACGAAAACTTTCGCCGCTTGCGCAACGGTATACTATGGATGTAGTAAAACGACACCGCTCCGGATATGCGCAGATTAACCCTCGATAAGTGACGCAATATTGACATGCTCGTCGCCTGCCGTAGACAAACTTGGAGGACGTGCACATCAGGCTCCCAGACACACGCCACACTTGACGAGATCCGCACCAACACATTGGGCATTGAATTAACTGCGTTCGGAAACGGACTTCGGTCGGGAAATTTGAGCGCCGCTGAATGCCGTGAGAAGGAAGGAGAAAATAAACGAAAAGGATAGATGGCGGTGCTATCAATCCCAATCCGTGGGATGCGCCGTGTACTCCACTTCTACGAGGCGTTGAGGATGCGTTTTGCAGTGACTTGCAGTGGCCAGCCGATGGATAAGTCAGTGCTCTATCCTTCAAGTCTGGCACCACTTCACCATCCCTGGAAGGATGAAGGCCTGGGCGGGAAACCCGAACCTAGAACCTGTAATTGTGTTGCCGTGGTAGCGCAGCCGTCATCCCCTCCGACTGCACTATCACGCGCTTAGGAGACAGGGGAAACAACTGAGGAACCATCGTTTGAGCCTCTGCTAACTTTTAACCTCCAGAGACTTTCGAAATCACCCCATGTTACCTATTAGTAGGAAACGAATCTGCCCTTCACAAATGACATTGTGTCGTTCTGTAACTGAAAAAAACTGGCGCCTATCACAAACGACAATCCTCCAATAAAAAGAACGTAACTTTCAGATCACCAGCTTTCTCTAACAGCACGCGTGCTGAAGGTAAATCCAGTTACCTTCAGTACGCTTCCATTACCTTGTATCAGATCCCAAATCCGTACGTATGGTCCTCATCGCACTGGGACAGATTATAAGTGCTGACGACCAAGAAGATCCCAGAAGAAGCGTCAGTGCAGCAATGACAATGGGTTTCCGTTTTCATCTCTGATGCAAATCCAGCAGGACAAGGTTCAACGGTCGCCATAAGTCCCTTTCAATTCACGATAAGCACCGTACCCCCACCCTACCCGAGCTCGGTAAGCCTTCAGATGTGTTCGCCCGTTACTAGACCGATGTCACCAACTTTTCCAAATATTGTATCGAAATATGTACCCAAATCGATAATTTAAACGCGCACACTGCGCCATAACTTGCCTTGAGTACCGAATACAACCCGTATCGAGCGGTGATAGAGCGTTTCTCTGCCAGTACCTCCTGTACGTCCCGACGTGGTTTGGAGTCAGCTCAGTGTGAAAAATGAATTACGAAGTTTTCAGCCTCATAAGTCGATACCAAAAAAAAGAAAGCAGCAAAGCCAAGGGCATCAAAACTTTCTTGAGCAACGAATTATTAAGATTCGAACTAGGTGTTCGCTCAATTATAGTTAATCGCGCCTCATCAATTCAATTTCTCAATTAATAAAAATCTTCGCATAGCGGAGTTCAACGATACTCTCATTCAAAGAACAATTCTATCTCACAATAGCTTATATTAGCTGGTGTACAGAGCTCCGGAGCGACCTAATTTGCTGACGCGAATGAGCTTAATAATACAGTGCTGAAAGCGCATCCTACTTTGCAGTTCCATCACCGTGTTGAGCGGGTGTTGGCACGGTGACGTAATGTCCAACAGCGTGTATGAAGTTCGACACGATGTTCATGCGTCATGTCACCCGTTCAATCTTGGCCATGAGTTGGCTAGCAATCTGCCAGGAACAAATGTGATCCCCAAACAGCTTCGTAGTACAAACCATACCACCATACATGCGCATCTCACATCGGTAAGACCACAACGGATTAAGGTCTTTTAAGGTCCTCCTATACCCACAAGGGAATAAGAGCCCCTCTCTCCACTACCACAGATACGTGAAGCTGAAGAAGCGAAGCGAGAAGTCAGGAACCGCTCGCTCATTTGTTTGCGCCGCTTGGCTCAAGTCCGTGTTTGAGTCGTTTCACCTGCTGTACGTGTAAAGCGCCGAGCCCATTTGTTTCGAGTTTTTCGCGAGCGCTTCTTCCCGATTTCCCGCGTGTTTTTCAGGAATCCAAGTTGTAAAACATGTCCTCATCAATATCCATTTGTCTGGAGGCCTTCCCAAAAACCCTATTGACATCGTCAGATTACAGCCAGCATCAGCCCATGATGTGCCGAAATGTTCTATGGGGCTCTGGGCAGAGTTTTTCGGGCATGCCGGTCTGAAGGGAACAGAATTGATCACAGCCTGGAAGAACTCGCTCCTTCCGCTTCGAGAATTGTCGGTGCAACGCTAAAATGTAGGTAGACATGCTAATGCTACCAATAGCGTGTGCCGTACAGTTTTGTTAGAGTTGGTTGGCTGTACCAGCACACTCACTGATTTGGCGGAGCTGAATTCGTGCTTTCGAGGATCAAAAAACTGGAGAAAGAATACGGTAAAGGGTACATAGTATCCAGTTGCTTCCTCTCTCAAGACGCGCCACACAAAAGTATTTCGTATAAACAGCTATGGATGGAAAAACTGCAACATATCCTGCTTACATATCCAAATATTCTTTCAGGTTGAAGTTAATTATCCCCTTCCGAATTCCTTTCAGTCACTTTTGGAGGTTCTGAAAGAGATGTTTTTGTCTTCAATTCCCTTTATTGTACAATAATATGTATATGTACTAGGTTGATGCATAATTTTGGTCCACATTTGGGTTTACTCAGAATTTCTTGAAAACTCTTAGAGGAATTTTTGGGATGCGTGCAATATCGCGTAGAAGGTTGAAGAAGCTTTCAGGAGAAGGATACATAAGCGCACCTGAGCGAGCCCGTGGGCAACTTTTGAATAAAATGGATCAGCGTCGGCTATCATAATATATGCCACATTCACGTAAAATTGCACACTTTTCAAATCAAAATTGGACACTCTTAGAAGCATGCTTGACGCTTTTGATATCAAGCTGAACATCAACCAAATAAAAACAAATATTTTCCAAATTAAAATAGAGACTCTCCGAAACAATTAGAATGATTTTTGTCCAAAAACAAATTAATATAAATTTCTTTAAGATTTTTTTTAATTCACCAGCCCCAGCAAACGAGCACACTGTTCGAAATTTTGCAAAATCTTGTTTTTCACACAGCATAGAATGAATAAAATTTTGTCCTAAGACGCAGTAAGGCAACAGTCATTTAGCGTGTTAAAAAAAGATCGCGCCATACACTCGACTAGAGCACTGCGATATTGACTTGGTTGATAGTGTAAACGCTGAGGTGTGAGGATATGTGTGATTCATACAACTGTTCTTGTTGAACGGTTTACATCTGTGTTTCTCCAAACAAGGAGAATTTTAGCTGTCAATCGAATAAAGCTCGGTACTACATACTTCTAAAGCACTAAATGATTTTTCCATACTGGAATAAAACTCAATTCACTATTTTTCTCCGAAAAATAAAATTTTTATAAAATTTCATTGTGTTCCCCTATCGAGGCTGGTAAACTAGAAAATTTGGAAGAAAGTTATCCTAACTTTTTCTTAAGCAAAAAATTATTCTGACCGTGCAGAGGTCTTTAGTTTAATGCAGAACATGTTCAGTTTTATTTGAAAAGCGTCAACTTTGTTGGAAGGGTATCCAATTTGATTTGAAAATGTCCAACTCGACGTGAAACGGTGTAAATAAACAAATCTAGATGAACTTGGTATATAAAAAACGCCATGCGGTGCCTGATGGATGTGCAAATGTTTAAGTTCTCTGTCTCTGACAAGTATGGCACCAGTTCGCCACAGAACACAAATGTTGGCTGGTGAAGGCGCAATTTCCCAGGCATTTTCCCAAAACCGACTCGACTGGCACTAGCACGCGAGACCGGCGCTTTCTGATGACCCATACGCATTCCGTAGACATACTAAACCGGGAAAGGCTTCAAATATCAGCAGCATCACACGCCGACTTTATCGAGCTTTAATAATGATTATTCCTGCACCACATTTGCAAATGGCAAAACATTTGAGTTACTCCCTGGAGTGCAGTTGCATCAGAAGTTTTGTCGGATTGAAGAGGTGAGTCGTGTGTGACTATTTGCGACGAACCGATTTCTCACACACGACACACCTCACCGGTGGGGACTCGAGCAAGACCCCTTACTTTTCGTGAAATCAGGACGCAGACCCCAATAAGGAGGTGGAAACCCTTGAAGGTTTACTATTCTTAGCTAAAGGTCGTATGTGGAGCACTAGGAAGAAGGCGCCTGTTCTCGAGTGTGCTAATCGATTTGAAGTTGGTTGGGGATCTGCCCTGGAAAACCAAGACTCCATCCATCAGTGATCGGTGAGTTGATGCACGACTCGTTTGGAAAGGATAAAACGCTGACTAGTCTTACGGCCAGCATCTCAACGGTAGGTCGGAACGGCCCGAGTGTTGTATATCGGCAGAATCGCCTGTCTCTGGGAAACAACAAAATCAAGTATCTCGACCCCGATACAACTCTGCGCAAAGTTAGGGACGAGGAAGTTGGGCGGTTGGCGACGTTAGCCCCTCATTGCATGAAGGGAGCGGGCTCAAGTTGGCTAGAAACAGCGATCAAGGGGATTACGCTGCCCCTCCACCCGCTCTGCCACCACCGCTCGCTCGTCATCGCTGTTTCCAGCCAACTTGAGCTGGCCCTCCACATGCAGGCAGAGAGCTGATGCCACCAACGGCCCAATTCACTCGTCCCTATCTTTGCGCAGAGTCGTATCGAGGTCGAGATATTTGCATTGTGTTATTTCGCAGAGAGAGGCGATTCTGCCCATATACAACACTTGGGTCGTTCCGACCTCCCCCTAGTCTCCTGTTAGACTGGTGTAGTGGGAAGAGTCGCAAGGCAGCAGTTCGGCTCTCCGACAGCAGCGAGCACCTCCGTCAGTGCAGTGCGAGAGTTCACACCTGAGCCGCGGCTCACGCATTGACACCCTGGGTAGCCGTGTATGTGCGTGGCAGTGTGTATTTGCCTCTCGCACAGCAGCTCAGTGTTGTGCAACCGGTTGGGCGGCGTTCGCCTTTTGATGATAACGAAGCTAATCCCCTCAGCATACTCACCACCGTCTCTGGCGGCATCTTATCTGATACCACAAAACGCCTGACTTCATCACTGGTTCACATTCGCCCACCACGGTTACGGATGCTTGGACGAGGGGTCACGAGGGAGTGGTTCAACGTATCATCACTCGCCCTCGGCAGCATCACAAAAAAGATCTAGCCGTTCATCTGCTGCCAGTTACAATATTTGAACAACGCTGCTATATCTGTATTCAAGTGCACCGCTAACATCAGTTTCAAGCAGGAAAACGCAGCAGACTGACATTCTCAGATAGAGGAGTCTGATACGAACAGCCCATAGATGTTACGCAACCGAAGAAGTACCTCTGCTCATTTATTGGGCTCTTTAGTGAAAAAAGGTTTTCTGTGCAAACGTGGTTAGGGCCGTTAGCTACGAAACATCAGCGCTCCGTGGAGCATTACCATCCTCAGCACTGGGATACGTGCTGTAGCGAGCCAAAGTACATGTGTTCATGGTTTTTTTGCCACCAACTTCATGAAGCTCCTAACGCAAGTTTTGGAAGCAATCATTGTATGTACAGGCCATATACTTTCATTAACATATGTACGGTATTAAAAAACACAAGTGATGATGTTGTTCAGAAAGAACTTTTCGAACTGACCACATTGACGTGAAAGTGGTATACTGCTGAGCTAATCTGTGGCTTACGTGGTAAGCCCTTCCATTCGCTTCCGTTGAATGTCGTAGAAACGGTGCCGCACGTCACCCGGTAGATTCTTTGTGCTAACCGTGGACGATTATCACGAAATTTATAGCCTTGGAAGCCAATCATTTGTACATAGTGAAGGGTGCAGGTACGGGAGGGGCGTGCACCGAGCGTTGTCGATGTCTCATGCAGTGACAAATATTTGTAATTTAAGGAAACAGAGAGAACGCCAACACAGTCCAGATACTGTCTCCCTCACGGGCGCGTATTAGTGCAGTCAGAGGAGGAGCTGGCTTTCGCAGGTAGGTTATCATGTCGGATCCCGCTCTGTTCAGTCAAGCCTTCTTCTACTGTGGGGTCTGGAGTTGGCGTCAAATTCGCCTGGGTAGATAAAACACTGACATGTAAATAGTAGCCGCTGCAAGCCACTGAGTGCGCCAAATATCCTCCTACACGAGATCCGGTAGGAGTGGAACGCGTTCTCCCATACAAGGTGTTGGTTGACGTCGCCCTTGATCATTTCCTTTTTCTATTTCCTGCCTAAAGGGCGCGTGTAGAGCTGTTGGAGGCTGTACCGGCTGTCCCGTGCACCCGATACCAGGTTCCTCATTCGGATTTCCCGCCCAGGCTAACCAAGCCCTTCATCAATTCGGGGGTCGGTGAATCGGTACCAGACTTCTCTGCGAGGATAAAGCGCTGACTTATTCATCCGCTGGCCACCGCAAGCCATTGTATGAGCCAAATAAGCACAAGCAAGGGATTGAGTAACGCCGTCCTTTATCCTTATCCTTTATATCCTGCCTTGTTAAACAGAAACACTTGTACACTATAAAAATATAGAAAATGACTGCTTCTGCAACTGCAAAGTTTCAAAACACTACATAAAGCTCACTCAGACTGCTCAAGAGATATCAAAAATACTACATAAAGCTCACTCAGACTGCTCAAGAGATATCAAAAATGCATATATTTTTGTTCGCTACTGAATGTCTTTGATGAGTACATCTTGAGCCAACAAAGCACATCAGTGGAAAAGAAAAGTTCTCTCCTGAATATTCCCGGCCTTACGGGGAAAAAATGTCGAGAGCAGAAAAACTTGACTTGACGTTTGTTGCAAGTCCTCATGCAGCAGACATCTTCAGAAGTTTATGGGCTCATAGGCTGAGCGAGCTATTTGCGTGTGCATGGGTGTGAATCGTCTCGACTGGGTCAGAAATAAAGCTCTTCACTTCTCATGCACCCATTTACTCTGTGTCAAACCTCTTCACTTATAATGAAGTACTACGTTGTCATTCAGCCAACGTCCGCGAATCGAGTCGAAAAACACATATGTATTCATGGTCCCTTCGAGACACAACCAACCTAGGAGAGTTCCACTTAATTCACCTCTCAAGGCTAAAGGACGAAGCTAAGCAATCCTCTTTCGAGATGGGTCCTGCACTTCGATTCTGCGTGATATAGTGGGGGCAGTTTGGAAACATATTCGGCCTACACACCGACATGCAGTGACTCGTCGACAGAGCAGTTTGTATTTAGTGAATTTTAGGGAATTTCTGGCACCAATGCATGAGCCACGAAGGGATGGAATGCTTATCTGACCTGTGCACGCGGGCTCGCTCCCTGTGATATATTTCAGAGCAACAGCAGCGCCGGAGAAGCAACCCAGTCCGCACTTTTTCCACTCCAGCTGCCTTATTCACCTGAACTAGAACTAAGCCAAGTAATGCTCTAGATCTCGCAAAAAGGCAGCAAAACAGCTTCCATGTTCCGAGGTTTTCCACTAACCATAAAACTGAAATATGTTCCAAGTTCAGTTGGCCGCGACGGTCGCTAAAGCACGGCGAACAGTGATCTTTATGCTCAATGAAAACTCTAGTGACGCTTTCTCCTACGCTCTAATAAGTGCATGCTTCATGCGCTTAAGGCGGAACTTGCATTCCACACAGCTTTCATTCAGGCTCTTCGTCAGCAACAGCCGACTCGACACAGAGCCACCCTGAGGTGGCGCCGACTCAAACAGCTGCCGTTCACAGTTTGACGTACGAAAGAAACTAAGTGTTTGCTAGCTGATACGACAGGAGCCGATCGCAACAGGTGGCGCAACGAGGCAGCCTCGCCCGAAGACTCGCAGCGAGAATGAACCACTCAATGGACGCTTACCGTAATTAGCGAGTTAATCATCGGCGGCCTGGGTGGTTAGTGTGGTCAGCATCGAGTTACCGCCACCTCCACCCATCATGCTCAAGTAGCCGCTATCGAATGACTGTGACTACTGTGACCTGCTGCGCCATCCATCCATCCATCAGCGACACACCGAGTGCCGAGCGTGTCAGGGAAGTTACGTGTCCGCACAAACAAAAACATTTTCGAGCTCCGTTCTTCACCACGACGCCACCGGAGCGGTACCGATGAGCATTTCACGACTACTGAGGTCCATCCCACGCATATGTAAGCTAGCATGCAGTACCAATTTAGAAGTACTGTCAATGCTGAGATATAGATTCTGAAGCGCGAAATCTGGAGCATATCTTTAAATTGAGCGTATCTTATGAAAATAAAATGAAGAGCACCAGCAGGTAATTATCAAAGTTCTCCATCCATGGTGCTTAACGAAATAGTCTGAAGATCACACCTACAGGATTTTGGAAAGGATAAGTTATTCCTTCCACCAGGCTTGGGCATTCTAAAGCAAACTGCGCTACGCTCCTGTTCCGAATGATAGGTCGGTCGAACAGTTCATTTAGCGATCTTATACTGATATTAACACTTGCCTGCCTTCCTCAAGGACCCAAAAATGGTTCACAATACGATCCTCAGGCAATAAAAGATTTCGGAAGCCAAAATAGAGGATTGCACTGTAGAGAAAATTGTACAATACATAAAATCACTAAAATAGATAAGAATATAATTTCTGATAGAACAAGGCTTAAAACTGACACATTTAAGTCGGCAAATTTGCCATTCTAAACATATGGTCCATTGTCGGATGTCAATAGCTACAGTGTATATATGTATTCAACCCAGCAGATCATGGGGTCCTTTCCCTCAGCGTCAGAACCAAAAACCCGGATGTGTCCGTGTGAATGGTGTTGAACATATTCTGCATAACAACCAGTTACTCGAAGACTCCACTGTGCCTGATTTGTGCTTGAGAGAACAAGCTGCACAGAATATGAGAAGATATATGCATCTACACCGTACCGTAACTGACCCGTGAGAAAAAACCACAACACATTCACAGCCCTTGAACACCCTCAGGCACACCTTCAGAGAAGAAACCAAAACGTAGAACAATGCAGTGGGTGACTGGAGCTGGCTAAAGGGCAGACCTGCGGAGCCGACAGAAGCCCTCCGAACATTGTTCAGGCGGCTCTATGGCTTCCGCTAGAGCAGTGATAGTGCCTATAGGTCTAAAACCTCGCGCGATGAACTCAGCATCAAATTTACGACTCGTCCGTCCGTTTCTTTTATAAGCAGGATACTGGTGAAAGAATAGACCACAACGCACCAGATAATGGCCACAAACAGCTCCTTCTCAGAACATGGAGCGTGACTGTTGCGACTGAAGCACCAGGACTGCTGATACAAAGTCACGCTTCACTTGGCTTCTTCTTGTGAGAAGTTCACATCAACGAAACCTCAATACTACCGTGCCCCGGGCGCTTGGTAGCGCGGTCGAATTGGCACTAGACTTGTCTGGGAAGTGCAAAACACCCACTTGTCCATCGGCTGGCCATCGCAAGCCATTGTATGGGCCAAATAGGCGTCCAAACCGCCTCCACCATGTCTTTGCTAAAGAATGTAGCGAGTAGAGAGACTTACGGCTAGGATTAGCCCTTATCGCTGTCAGAAGCGCCAAATCAACTGTAGCCTCGGCAACTATCACACTTTAGCCGCTATAAACGTTTCTTTTACGGCCGGTCTATGACAGAAATTGATAACATTAGGGCAGGTACATGAAGCGGCGACGCCGCTGAGGAAACCGCCGATGACAGCGACCAAATGAGGGCGCTGCCGCTGTGCGTCTAATTCTAACCACAGACACTAGCAATCTCCATGTCAGCGATCGGGGGCAATCAGATTTCCAGAGACACATCTCACATCCAGGTACTACAGCTGTGGTAAATGGCAAGTATGATGAACATCTGGGCTAAGCATCGACTGAGGTGGTCGGGAGCTTCCACCTTTAGTACTCGTCATCTGCAGACACAACGGTGCCACTTCAATTACCCCATATGAATCGTAGACCGAACGAAATCAGAACTGAGGTCGAGCGAATAGCGGATCTCTCCTAGTGCGGGGGTCACACAACTAAGAAGCATTATATGTTACAAATTCACTTGAGACTTACCGAGCGGCTCCTACAGAACAAAATAGGACTCTAAACAAAAATGTCACAAACAAAAAAAAACGAAAAATTGCATTTTTTTTGCGGTTGTAAGCCGGCAAAGTTGTGTGCCCTCCTCACCATGTTGGATCCTGATTATAACATGTCAGGCAGCTGTCAGCACGCGGCATGCGGCTTCATGCGCCCTATTCACCATGTTAGATCCTGGTTATAACATGTCAGCCGGCGGTCAGCACGCGGTATACCTCCATTCCGTCGCTCTTTGCCCGCCGAGACGGTTGAAAACCGCGGCGATTTTTTATTTTTTGTTCGTTCGTTTTTGGATTCTTCTAGGTTCCAACTCGTTCTCTAGGAGCCGCTCGTTAAGTCTCTATTCATTTTGTTACCTACTTTTTAATTATGTGCCCCCCGGAGTAGGATAGATTTCGAATAACAAGCGCCTGAGAGGCGCTCCCAACCACTGCCCCACATGTGATCACCTTTTCCTTAAAACAAAGTGCTTTTGCAAGGATGACTGGTTGCGATCAAATCTCTCGTGCTAAGCGGGACTCAAACCCGTACTCTGAATCATTGCACGATACCTGCCTGAATGTTCGCAGATTTGTCCGATTACAGGCTTTCTAGATGTCGCGCAATTAAACACCAAAACCAACTAAAGTATGAGCGGTTTAAACCAAATAGTTTAAGCCCTGACAACTGACTTCAATTTCAGCACAATTCAACGTTTTAAATATCCGAAGTGTAGAGCAAGCAGTTCTCCAAGCTTGTGAATACCACTACTCGCTAGTATTCGTCCATTCTTATAAGTGACTAAGGAAACTAGTCCAATGCGCAGACGAGTTTTCTTTATTTTCTTTTCTATTTTCTGTACCCGCTCTGTATCCTTCCCAAAACCAAGAAGAGCTTGCCCCTGAAGAAAACGTTAATCAAACAGATCCTCAAACCCCAGTGCTGCACAGTAGAAAAGATAAAGACTGAATCCAAAGCTGAAGATTTTGAAGGCGAAAGGTAGTCCTCAGTGTTTCCTGCAACACGTGCCTTTATTTCAAAGAAGAGAAGCTACCACGAACAAGAATTACCATCATGTCACGGGGTTGGTAGTATGAACATACATGTTTTCGCCGCGCGCGCGGCGGCCTCTGCCGCACGCGCGATGAATCGCCACTGACGCATCGTCGCTGGATGGGCTGTTATGGGAGAAACGGAGCTCTAACAAACTCCCGTTATGCTGTATTGTATCTAAATATGTGGCTTTTAGAAATGAAGCTTCGTGTCATGAAGAAGAACCCAAAACCGTTTCACAATAGCAGCAATTGCCTATTGCTTGGATTAGGGCATCCAATTCAGGGATGAGCGGATTAACCGTTATCCGTTATCCGGTTTCCGGGGGATTTTGGCCTATCCGTTTTGTTGTTCGTTATCCGGCGATTTTAGGCCGGATAACGAACAATAAATTACATGACTCCTAGGTTTGAACGTGGTGATGTGTGGACCATGTAAAGGATCCTTCATGATCGTAAGAGTGGTTGTCAGAAACAGCGGAAGTCGTTCAAATCTAGGAGAGTTAGTTGAGGCATTTCCTCACTTGAGAACTGGTTACATAGCTTTAAAGATACTTAAATTCTATCCTTTCAGAGTCGCTAAGCATGTGCCATACATTCATGAGGCCTACTATGCATAGCATTGCTCATTCATTTTAAGTCATGCATACCAAGGAGGCATACCAACTGCTATTAGCGACCGTTAAAAGTGCAGGGCCTGGCTCAACCTAGAATGAATTTTTACCGCCGACCTTTGCGTCGTGTCATATGTGCCTCCACGATTGCAGTGTGTTCGATTTGCTTGCATGCGGTATAGGTATGCTTTTAGTCATATGCTGTTGTGAACCACCAAACAAATACTGCAATACAGCAGTGCATACGAGCGAAAGGGAAATAGGTTCAGTTCAGATGCATTCAGAGAGCGACTTCTCCATTAAACATTTCAGCGGTGCAACAAACTGTACTAAATAAACTAAACAAAATAAACTTAAAATCGCGGGTGCTGTAAGACACGCAGATTCGTTATATTTGTGAGTTTTCTAGTGAAGTTTTCTAGCTCTCTATTACACAGGGAACCACTCCCTTTTTGGAATGCGTCGGATAATTCTGCCCTTCTGGATGTCATGAGTCCTTCAATGTGTGATTGGCCTACACAATTGCTCGCTGTTATCACCAGAAACAAAGTTAGTATTGTATCTATCCCAGCTAATTCCATGTTCAAGAACCTTAGATCTTGGGGTGCTATAGGGCAGCAACAACAATAACGGTTCTTATAATGGTGTAGATGAAGATTGTTATTTGGGTTTTATTCTGGACGTCTCCCGCCTTCTTCATAGCATGGAAAAGTCAAGAGACATCGGGAGGATTGCTCTTACGAGGATCATTCTATTTTTCAGCAGCTTTAAATGGAAAAAGAACTAGGCGGCTGATAAATAGAACAATACAAGCAACCCTCTCGAAACAGGCGAAAAGCAGCAATGTTGCTCTTTATTTGCCTTCCTTCTGATCGACAGAAAATCTCGTAGAGTGTCGTTAATCTGGCGACTGCACTTCGTTTAAAAAACATTATCAAAATGTCTAGGAATGGCTTATAGATCAACAGTGCTTCAACTCCTGATCTGCCGTTGAAATTAGAGCAATTTAAAACGAGTTTTAATTTTTGTTGTTTGTTCGTTATCCGTTTTTCCGTTATCCGGCCATTTTCGAGCAAAATTATCCGTTATCCGTTACCCGGGTTTCAAAATTTCATTATCCGCTCATCCCTGATCCAATTCCCAAAATAACCACCATTTTCTCTAGATAGGTGCACCGGAAGACCCTCAAATAGCTGAGCAGAGGTATCACTAGCACTTTATGCAGTTAAAAGAGCGTTAGACTTCGTAACTGTAGCAGCACACACTACATATGTAGATGTCGCGCTTGCCGCAGCAGTCGCCGCGGCTGCCGCGCGCTTTTGTATGTTCAGCTTGCTCCCCATGTCACGGTGAGACGACGTTGAAGGAATTGTGTACTTTTCAGGCCATTTGTTTTATTCTATTCAAATCTTTAGCAGGGCGAATGGTTCTAGTGTAAGAACCATTTCAACACAAAGCGTGACCCGACACTATGCCGTTGTTAGAGGAGCCAATAATATTGCAAACTTCCTTATAAACGGTAGCGATTTGAGAACGATAAAGGAGACCCTTTACAAGCTATTAAGGTGTCCCACATGGAATGCCGCTTCGGACCGAAAAGTTAAATGCATACAAAGTAATTAAAACCAAACTTAATTTGGTAATATATTCTCCACAACTATCAACAATCTTTGTCCAACGTACAAGCAAAGATTGGATCCCTGTCTTTAAAGAAATGAGCTGGCCGCAAATCGAGGAGCTGGTCACCCAAATTCGGATTTCGTCGTAGGCAGAGAGCATCTTCCCACTCAAGGCGTGCTCCATCGAGCGGAATATGTCGTGGTCCGATGGGGTAATGCCAGGGCTGTATGGCGGATGAGGCAAAATGATCTAACCAAGTTTCCCGATTTTCTACTGAACGACATTTGCAACAAGAAGCCTCGTATTATCCTGCAGCAGGTTTGTAGTGGGCGTGTCAACTCAATTTGGATCTAAATTCGGAGAAGGATTTGGAGCAGACAAACTCTACTACAAGCTCCCGAGTCGATCTTGTCCGACCAGCTTCAACGGCAGTCCCGAAAGGTCGCTATCCAGGATAGGCGCCTGTCTTCAGTGCTCTTCGTCTTCAATACATTCGGCGTCGGCGGCAAAACGTTTGAACTACCGTCCACACAGTCGTACGTCGCAGAGCAGGCACGCGCGCACAATCATTTTCTAGCCCATTGTAGTCTGAAGACTACAATTTCTGGAACCGATGAGGGAATAATGTAAGAAAAATAGGGAATGTAGGAGATGAAACGCCGCGAAAAACTAACCCTAAGCGAGCTCACAACCGATGCGAATAACTGAGAAAAGAAGGTCACAATGTATGCGACATTCCGTGTGGGACAACCTAATATTTTCATGTCAAACTTGATGCTTTTCAAAGCAAATTAGACGCTGTTGAAATCAAATTTGAGTAACTCGAAATCGAAACGTACGTCTCCCAGAATAAACTAGACACTATAAGACGTTCAAAATGAATTTTTGTCGTAGGAAAAATAATTACGACTTTCCGTGAAAATTTATAGTTTATCTGCCCCAAGAAACAGTAGTGAACAGAGCGTTTGACGCTTCATCAGGTTTTTTAAGGGAAAAATAGTTGTTTAAGTTTCTTTTGAGTTCCCTTAAGACGGGAATTTTTGAATGCATTACGAGAAGAGATTATGAAATGCACTTGTCCAGCATGTCGTGATATTGACCAGACCGAGAGTGAAAATTCGGTACCCATAATTTTACCTACCACTTACAACTTCACATCCTACAGGATCCGTGAATTGGTGCACCGTCCACCTGAGATGGATAAAACCTAATTGATCAATCAGCGGGGCCTGAAGGCATTTTTAGATGCCAAGTGCTTCGCGATATCATGAAGAAGTGGAGTTCGTGGAGCACTCTTAATGGATTGAACAAGGCACATCCATCTTAAGGGACGCTTGTAATTAACGACACATAATGTGGATTCGCGCTTGCAGCTAACGGAATATTGCGTTTGATGAACTCATCGAATGATGCTACTGAACATTTACCCTTTCATTAAAGATCGTAGCTAAGAACGTCAAACGCAATTCCTTCTTTCAATCTTTCAACTCGCGATGGAATTCTGAGAGCCACCCACTACAGGTCTTTTCGTTGTGGATAAAGCGGCAACACAGCAGTAATAAAAGTTATTCGCCGCGTTCGGAAGAAACGCCTTTCGTGTCCGTTTTACAGGCAAACATCCATCCGCCTGTGTTGAAAATGGAATGGCGTCCTGAATATCTTCGTGCGTGACCAAACATATTTCAAAAATTTAGAAATTTCCACACCCTCCTTTTTCCGCTCCCCCAAATCCTTGCAGAACCTAACGAATCCGACTGCGGAAACGCCCAGTTCCTACACGTTATTCAGCTGAGTTAAGGGCGGGCACGCCTTCAGAGTGCAGTCTGCGAGTGAGCAGCACAGGACAGTGATTGGCGAGTTCCTTTCACTGACCCTATCCCTATAAATGAACTCACGGCCACAGTCCTTCCCTTAGACAGCTTCCAGGCAAACGATTGTTACACCACTAAGGGCTCAATATTGTCTCGTCGCCTGTTCCTTCTGAGAAAGGGCCGGTCTCCAGAAGTTGTGGTTTCTTCATGCGGGTACTCTTTGCTAACCGATAATCAAACATGGCTACTTTTTACTGGTTCCGGTGGACTAGGATAAATCCAGGTAGACCGCGTAATACGTTTCGCAGAGACCTGCGGAGAACTGTCACTGGCTGGATTCCGCTGAATGTCAAAGGAACTCATTGGCAAACAACAACGTGTTGCTCGAACGTTCTCGTGAAGGCCCTGAACAAAGGCAGTGACGCTATTCGTGTTCCTGAGCGAGAAGAATCCACTTGAGCACTCTGGCACACGACATGGACGAAGACCTTGCTGTCTCCCTCTTGTGCAGCCCAATGATCAACGGGACGACAAGTGGTGCAGGTGGTACAGTTACCGAGCAGGCAAACCCTCATCAGAATAATTTCCGTTAGCCAGTTAAAATGGGTTCTGCTCCTTAATCTGCGATCTTCTGATCTCAAAACTGGCGGTTGTTTATGTGTTATCTGAAGTTGGGGACATACGAATACTTTTTTCTGAAATCTGCGAACACTCAGTAAACCTATGTAGACAGTGGTTCTTAATGTACTTCAGCTAGGTGAGCGAATTTATCTCCTTCACTATAGCTCCCCCAGTTTTTCACTACACCTTTCAGGTGCTCCTTGCATGCCCCGCTCCGTTCGTAAAGGGCATCAAAGGTAGGATAGGAATATAATATAGGAGACCTCTGAGGTTTTGTGCGCAGCGACTGGTCAACCAGACGCGAACACTCGAAATTGTGGACGGCTCCGATTTCCGGTGCCTGTCCCAAAACGCTACTCTTCTGAGCACGTACTCAAAGGTCTGCTCATGTTGTGCTCTTTTCCCTGCACACAGTTTCTCATGTTTACGATAGCCGTTTTCGTCCTGACAGGGGGCTTTATTGAGGTTTCAGGGTTTCTCGGTCATAACTCTAGCAAGTGAAGTGAATGAGCCGGCCAGCTGACTTTATCGTGTATGGACTCTTCATTACCATTCGCCCAACTATAGAGCGTTTCCAAACAGTTTGTTCTGGTATCCTACGATCAACCTTCTACGTAACTTTGAATAGAGACCTGATACTGACCTTCTTCATGTTTCAGCTGTATTTAGGTATCTACCCGTTTGGCTTGCCAAGGCCGGCTAAGCCTTCCATGCCTCAGCGGCCGGTGAACTGGTACCGGACCTGTCTGGAAAGGAAAAAACGTGCTTGTACATTTGCCCTATACAATGAATCGTCACCGCAAGTACGCATTCAAACTACCTCCTCAATATCCTGCACAAGTAAAGTGAGTAGCGCATCCCAAACAAGGATTGCCTGGGGCCGTCCTTTTGCTCTCATTCTTCATCATTTAACGAGATTTTATGCGCATGAGTTCAGCCAGAAAGAAATGGACAGAGAATAATATTAGACCGATGCATATGAAATGGCCGATTTTAATTAGTACACTTTCCCAATGCGGCAATAGCGTAGATATTCCATCTTTGCGAAAATCAGAACTACGAGGATTAATAAAACATAAAGTCGTTTTCGACATCAACTTGGTTGCCGAATTTTTTATCCTTCACATGACGCTCTAGATGCTTGAAAAGAAATGAGGAGACAGATCTGGTGAATATGTTGAATGTGGCAGACTTTCGTACCCCAATTCATCCAGTTTGTGACAACAAATTTTGAAACGTACGGACGCGCGCTGTCATGCAGCAGGATTGGGCCTCTTCGGCTGACCAAAGCCGGCTGTTTTTCAATTAGCTTCTGGTGCATCCCTTCTATTTCGGCAGAGTACTTCTTCACTGTGATAGTCTCTCCAGTCTTCAAGATCCTGTAATGGGCTATATCAGCCATTGTCCACCCCACGGTCACCATGGTCTTCCTTGGACGGAGACTTGGTTTCGGCATCTCCTTGGGACTCCCATTCTTGTCCAGCCGTTGTGACGACGATCATCATGAAGGACCCCTTCTTCGTCGCATGTCACGATCCTGTCCAAAAAAGGATCTCTTGGATTGCGCTGCCTTAACGAAACACAGGTGTCCTGGGGTTTCAGCATCTCGGTTCGTGCGGGAGCCATTTATCCAATTTCTTTACTTTTCCGATCGCATTCAAGCAGCGACCGGTAGTGCTTCCGTCAACACCGAAATACCATACTAGCTTTCTTACAGTTTGACACGGATTCGCTTCCACCATGGCTTTGAGTTGATCGTCGTTAAGGAGTTATGGCGGCCTACCTCGGTTTTCATCTTTGAGACTTTCATCTCCAGATCGAAACCTTTCGAACCAGTGGCAAATTGTGTCTTCCTTAGCGAGATCCTCCCCAAATGCAGAGTTAATGTTACGAGCTGCGGTTGTCCATTCTTATACGTAGAGCACACGAATATCACTTCGATTCATACAGTAAAAACGACGTCAAAAGCTCGGCAACAGGCAATTATGTCACAAACGCTATAAATGGTAAGAAAGCGGGAATTCTGCGCTTTCAGAAACTATGTACAGTGCCGGAAACGAGAACATTCGTAGCCCCGAAAAGTCGATGAAACAAAATCGGCTATCTCATATGAAACGACCTGGTAGCTGTTTTCCTTTAGAGTGTGGTGTGTGTTCTACATTGACGTGGTGTAGAAGGCGTGATAGGCGTCTGTATGCCATGAGTGAAGGCTGATGTCGAAAACAGTTACCTTTCGTTGCATATGGCAAAAAATATAACATGCAACAAAAAATGTTTATGCTTTCACCATTCCTTGGTAGCCTGCTCCTCCACTTACCGACAAAGAAATTGAAAAACACCGAAAATTGAGCCTATTCAGCTTTTCTCTAATACTCTTGCCTCGTTCAGCATCAGCAAAGCAGGGACGAAAGGTTCGACTCGCACGAAATGCAATAGGAGCAGTACTTAAAATCTAGTCACGAATCAAAATCAAAATCAGTTCGTGTCCGTTTTCTCCGCTAGGAGGACGAAACGCTCCCCTTTATCGTTGGGATACCTCCTCAATGTTAGTGTAGGATGGAAAGGCACAAAGCCGATGGCAGCACACCACTGCTCGAAAACTGTTTAATTAGCCCTACGAAACCGCTGCTCGTCTGCAGGTCAGAACCTCCCACTGATAAACACCTTAACGTCCGATCCAAAGCTCATGCTCTGAAGAGATTCTGTGAAAGCCAAGAAAAGCACAAGCTCTGCAACACTAATACACTTTAGACTTCTATTGTTCCGCAGCACTCGGCTTTCAGGGCGAAGGGAGGAAACTAAAACGTCATCTAATTTGCTTCGGAGAGAGAAAATTCGAGCCTAGCGAAAGTGCAACGATTCAGCCTAAACGGATCAAAACATCGAATATCCAGGGCGAAAAAGGATGCCTAAATGCACAGAGCGACGTTGAAAATAGAATTTCTGCCGGTGGCTAACTCAGTTCAAGATCAGGAGTACTTTGTGCGGCGTACTGTAGCCAGCGGTCCCATCTCTGGGTACTGTAGCGTGCTGTTCGATCATTTTCATCGGAAGAGATGTGCATGAGTCAACTATGCCAATAAATCTAGATGTTACCTTCACGGCTGTTATATAGTTAAAGTCAGCGAACGCCTTTTACTTCAGAGGCTGCCTCATGAGATGAAATTCGAAGAAGATCCGGAGCTAACGTAAGCGTCTGCTTGATGGTCAACCAAAGAAAGGAGACGAGTGGAAAAGTGAGGTAGAAGGGCATTCAAAAAACGCATCAAGTTATTCAAATCGCACTTTACACAGCATTCAGAAGTAGCGAGAAGCATTGCTAAAAGAGGTCAACAATTTTTGTGTGGTGCGCCACGTACTCTATTTCAAGCTGCTCACATGGGGACATTATTTATTTATTTGTTTATTCAATACGCCGCAAGACGGCGTGCACCACCAGACAGTCAACCAGAAAGGAAGCACTCCAAGGCACCGCACACAAAAAGCCAATAGTAGTGAATAAAAGGCTTCAGTAGGAGAGAAGAAACAAACAAAAATAACATCAGAAAAGGAATAGAGCAGAATTAGATAGGACCCATTGAATCGGCTAGAGGAGTGAAAGAGCGAAATGACAGAATCCTTCGTAGCCAACTAAACAATAAGATTATGTGTATTTATTTAGACTAAACTTTGGCTTTGCGCCTCCTAAAGACCCTAAATCACCGAAGCACTAGTGCACATTACACCGACGAATTCTCCAAATTTCGTGAAACGGATTCCTAACCTTATCGATACCCCTCTGAATAGTTTTGAGCTACATTCAAGTTACTGATAAATACCTTCAGTGCCGTATTTCTACCCTGGCGGTCTATGCCAGCCGGTCTTGCTTTGAGCTTAACTATGGGCGATTGATGCCGAACTTATACCAATGGCAGCAGATTACCCAAGTTTACGATATATTGAGCGGGAAGGCGTCAAGGCATGGATGGGGATGATGTGCTGAGCACCGGGACTCAGAAGACGTGTCGTAGACTTCGTCCAACGTGCGTCGAGATTCAGAAGACGTACCACAGACGTCGTTCAACGCGCGTCAGAGTTCAGGAGACGTGCCGAAGACGTCGTTCACGAGCTTCGGGATTCAGAAGAGTAAGGGCGACCAGTAAGGGGGACCAGTGAAAGACCGATAAAGGATCAGTAAGGGGAGGGACTAAAAAGGGGGAATCAGTGAAGGGGAGAAAAAATGAATGGGGACCAGTGAATGAGGATCACTGAAGGGATGACCAGTATAAGGGAGAAGTACTAGAGGTGGGGACCACTAAGGGGAACTAGTAAGGGAGACCGGTAAAGGGGACCAGTAAGGGGCCAGTGTTTTCTCTCAATATCGCCTAAAGTGCGCCGGGCTACAGAAGACGTGTCATAGAAATCGTTCCACGTGTGTCGGGAGCAGACGACGTGTCATAGACGTCGTGGCAACGTCGTAACACATGCGTCGGAACTCGGCAAATGTGGCAGGACGTCGTACAGCTTGCGTCCAGATCCAGAAGACGTGACACAGATCAGACCTTGCGCAGCATACGTTGGATTTTCAGAAGCCCTTTTAAAGGTGTGCATGCTTATTTACGGTCCATTTCTCCGCCGGCTGGAAGCACTTCGGATTCGGAGTTTCACGATCTGTTTCTCGCTACGTAGAGAACAGGTACTTCGGAGATACGATCGCGAGCATGAATACAGGACGTTCAGGCTTCATAGGAACAGTCTCAGAGATACTGCACTACCAAATCACGCTGTGCTATTCTATATATAATAGTAAAACCGGCCTGAAGAAAAGAAGAAAAACGGTCGGAGTGTTTTATTGTCGGAACTTGGCCGTTTTGAAGAATTTTTTGCTGAAGGGAAACTTAGTATGACTTCTTTTGAAAAGTTTATTTCACCTTCCCCAGCAAATGAACACAATGTTTAAAGATTTTTTTTATAAAAGTTCTATTTTTCAAGTACAAATAAGATTTGAAGCTTGCTTTCAAGCGCAAAGAGGCAGCAGTTCTTTAACGCAATAAAAGAGGAGATCGCGCCATGCACTGGATTGGAACGCTACGATTGTTATTTGATTGATAGCGAAAATTCTGTTTGTATAGAGTAACACAGAAAGAAATGTACAACAAGAACAGTTATCAGAACACGCATATCCTTAGATCGCTATTTCGAGTAAACAGCATTTACATTTACGAGAAGTCATACTAAATTTTCCTTGAACAAAGAATTGCTTTAACCGTCTCGGAAAGTAAATATCTCTTTGTTGTGGAAAAGGCTAGTTTTGATTTGTAAGATGTTCTAATTGATTTCAGAAGCGCCAAGCCTGTTTAAGAGAGTTCAATTTCTCAGTGTTCTGATTAGTTTTTTTCGCATTGTGTTGTTTTCTACGTGGATTTCCACGTACACATGAATAAATAAATAAATAAATTTAAGGTGGAAATGGTATGACTGAGTTTGTTCATAACAAAGGATTAGGTATTATTCGGACGATACGCCACCCGGCTGTTCCGTCGAAGTCTATCATGAACGGCTACCACTGAACTGCCATCACATTACAAATAATATCAGCGGCAGGCTCATCCTGATATACGGGTGAGCGCTGATCGGTCCCGCGAGATGTGGATATTGCGTTCGATCAAACGGCGCCGGTGGTGTAAAGGCGTAGAGCATTCCCGCCCGGTCAGAGGGAGGTGCGGGTTCGAGTCCCGCGTGGCGCCATAAGTTTTGATCGCAACAAAACATCGTTACGACACTACAAATAGTTTGAGATATACAGACAAGTTCATATTCACGTCAACGTCGCCCAAGCCGCGTTTGAGAATGCAATAGGAGGAAGTGAACTATCGAGTGTTTCAAAAGAAACTCCTGTAGGGTAGTTTTGAGCCGCCACGTCGCAACTTATGCGGAGGCACCGACTTTTCAAGCACTAGCAATGTATTGAACTAATCGATACCATAATGGCCGATGGTGAAGGTAGCTCTTCGAGATGAAATGTACATCGCCGGATGCAGCTTCAATCGCTGATTCTGAATATGTGCTCCAGATCTGCAATGGACATCAGCGAGCGGAGTAAAGGGTCATTTTCAGCTTACCACTCCGCTTAAGTGTACCACAAACACCTCCGTCGGCCAAGCAGTGGTGATGCAATGGATCAGCCGTAGTGGGAAGCACTAGGTTGGCCTCGTAAGTAGCTCTTTAGCTTTTCGTAGGAGAGGCCTGATGAGATCAATCGAAGCACTCCGTGTTAAATCGCAACGAGAAACTTCGCCAGGAAAGAGGTCAGTGGCCGTACTTATGAATGATCCCGGGAACGTTCCTGGCTTCCTACGGAAACCGACCTCGTCGGGAGCTGGAAATGCCTATTCATGGAACGAATATGAACATGAAAACCAACCGCGCACCGGGAGGCCGGAAAGGGAATGGAGGGATTTCGGGATGATCTCGCTTACCTTCCCACTCCCGTCGCTTCATGAATACAGATTCATTAGCATTATTTGTCCATTCACGATTAAGAGGTTGACAAAAATTTTCATCCAAATTCGCTGAGGGAGGTTAATTGAGTTCGTGATCACGGATGTTATAATTTGGGACGACTACCGTACGTTGTGGTAGGTGTGGGTGAGTGATGAGGCAGCATCATTGATTTCGACCAAACCTTGATTAAGAGGTCTTTTAAGGTGCTGATCACGAATGTGTGATGCCTGATTTTGGTGTCGTGGTGAAGGACGGTGGCTATGGGAAACAGTATACATGCCCGGTCTTCACGAAGCCAGGTCATGACGACTGAGCACCTCTGATTTTTCCGTGCCATGAGCCCTATTCATGCACTGAAGAGCGCCTCAAATAACCCCTGAAGATTGGTTTTCTGCAAAATCGCTGATCAGCCCCAATCCTGACCTCACCACCCCTACTAACAACTTACAACCAGGGGTGTGCGTAATTACGATTTACGATTTACGGCGATTTTTGGCAAATTTTTTACGATTACGATTTACATTTTGGGACATGAATCGTAAATTTTCGTAAATGTGATCTTCGGTCCACAGATGACAAACATCCACATAACGTGATACAATTCGGGTTATGACATGTACCCACTTTTAAAGATTTCGCTCGTAACTCATTGCTAGTTCCTACTTATTTTTTATGTTCTGCTGTGGCGCTGTGACAGAACAACGCAACTTTGTGGATAGCCCGCTCGAGTTAATTCCTGGCAATGGAACTGGGCTAGCCTTTTTTCTGTTCACGCTCTAGCACAACATCTCACATTCGAATGGCATGAGAGCATTTCGTTCCAGTCCACAGAAAAACATGAAAATTCTCCTTGCACTGAAATGAAGATGATCGCCTGCGGAACCATATTCTATGCTGCAACCACCACCTAGTGAACTTGTAACTTTTTCACCACCTGTTCACCACATAGGCGACCCTGTCCAATGCACATGAGTAGAAATCATGCAAAGTCATCCAGGAATATTGGACTTGATTGGAGGCTGTGAAATAATTGCAAAACTGTTGGAAAGAGTAAAACAATCATGTTTCAATCTGATTGTCACTGCACGTCATGGCGCGGATTCTGTTTACATATGAGATGCGCCTTAAGCAAAACGTCTGACATTTTCATGATAAAAGTGAAAATGTTTGTCACTTTTTTCAGTGGGTTGATTGAGGCTGTTGCGTTCGCCCTATGCGATCCGTTCAGAATCCTAAACTGCGCAAAAGGTACGATGGCGCTTGTTAGAAAGGTAGTGGAGAGCAGGACTGGCGAATGCAAGCAGTCATTAATTTGTAATGCAATATTTGGGAATTTTCGAAATCTAACAATTGCAAGCAAACATGCGGGCAAAGAAAATGCCGAACATAATTGGTTGATATCGTCGAACGAAGTTCTTTTATTCCAGAAGCTGTGGATGCCTTCAAAAATGATAAAGGACAAAGCATGCCCTTAATCAGTCCCTGTTTGAGATGCCCCATTCATTCTCTCTACCTCTATAGGATATCGTAGAGGTCATTTAAGTGTGGGATTGTGCTATAGAATGAATTGCGGTGGCCAGCCGATGTAGAGATCAGTGTTTTATCCTTCCCAGGCAAATCAGGTACCAATTCACAACCCATCAGGCATGGAAGACTTGATTGCCCGTGGTAGGATCGTAATCAAAAACTATTATGGAGCACGCGATTGTCATCTTCCTCCGAGTTTTCTACCATGGGTCCCCCTATATGTTTAAAATGCACCTTGTATGAATCAGTTAAACCACTTTCAATTCAAGCTGCACCTTGCTTTCCTGCTTAACGTCTAAAGATTGCCACACAAATATCTTCTTTTGTAATTATAAGTCAAAAATCCGACTATGATGAGTGCCCAAAAATGTGATCATGCTCTTTCAATCGTCGCACAATTCCTTTCCGTCTGCTACAAAAATGCTGTTGGGTACAATTCAAAATGTGAGAAGGCTTAGAACTTTAGATGTGCCACACCATAGAAATGTGCCATGCGCTCACTCAGTAGGGGATGCTTCTTGGATTATTTCTGCAAATACTGTTTTCGTCGAGTTGGCCAGCGATCAAGTTTTTTTTGGCTTTGGATGGAACGGTTTTTGTTGGATTATTCGGAGCTGTTGCGGTTGTTTCTACAAAGTCATAGTTTTATATGCAAGCCAATGGCTAGTGGAATGATAAACATTTTTGATCGTCCAAGCAGTGTAAGCTTTTTATTTGGGCACCCTGTATAGCCCCCCCCCCACCTGTACCTTTTAAGATAGCGTTTTTGAACAAGCAGTTTATTTTGGTTCTCCAAAAACTTGTCCAGCTCGATTTGAAAGGTGCTAATTGATTTTAATGGCTTCCATCTTAATTAGGAAAGCTCGAGCTGAAAACGTATCAATAAAACATATGTAGTTAGCTTCGATTAGCTTTAACATAATAAAAAAGCAAGGAAATCAGATGCATTAAAAGTCAGGCACCTTTTACGATTTACGGTTTGCGATTTACGATTTACGACGATTTTTTCGTAAATACGATTCACGATTTACGAAATTGCGGATTTCATTTACGCACACCCCTGGTACTGATGTTGCACCATGACAGAAAACACCGTACTGTGCACAGGTCTCTCGAATTCAACTTATCTCGTTGCTTAACTGACGTTTAGATTTCTCTAACACTAACCAGGGAATGCCGTCAGCTTCCCATGGAACTTTGAATTGAGACCTATACCATGTGAAAGAGCTCGAGACGCTGATCACAGATATGTAGACCAAATTTGCTAAATGGATCTCCTAAGCGAGTTATGGCCGGCGGAAGCCGCGATGTCTTCCATGTGTTAGGCGCGCTCAATCAGCGTTGGGCGCAGTATTGCGCGGAAATCAGCGGTTCGGCTATCAGCGCCGTCAGCAGCGGCGGCGGCGTAGTGGTAGAGTGCGTAAGTCCCAAAGGATTGGGTTCATTGGTTCGGTTCCCGCCACTTACGGATTTTTCGCATTTTGTGATCTATCTTCGACGAGGACCTATAATCTCATTTTCAGCACATTTTTGAGCGAACGGCTAATGGCAACTTGCATTTACGTCTATTTGAAGACGGAAACGTGTTTCAGGTAAAATGTTTTATTCATGACGTGAAGCAAGTCAGAAATTCAAATCAAAACAAAATAAAAAGTAAAAACAAAATCAAAAATCAGCAAAACTTAATAAACATAATAAATAAAAAGCAAAGGCACTAGTTAGAAGTTCCTACTCCACCGACACGACTTCGGTCGAAAAAAAATTTTTCGCTGAAACTTCGTCTAAGGGGGTTATTTGGGGTGCTGATCACGAATCTGACATCCGTTCTTTACGAATCGGTGGGAGACCACCCATACCTTTAACAAGTGTGGTCCGGGCAGAGTCACAGATTTCCCTGGGCACTAGTTAAAAGTTTCTACTCCACCGACACGACTTCGGCCGAACGGTTGTAGCAACAGTATGGGTGGTCTCCGACTGAATCGCGAAAAGCGGATGTCAGATTCGCGATCAGCACCCCAAATAACCCCCTAGACGAAGTTTCAGAAAACCGAAGTCGTGTGGATGGAGTCGGAACTTTTAACTAGTGCCTTTGCTTCTTATTTATTATGTTTATTAAGTTTTGTTGATTTTTGATTTTATTTTTACTTTTTATTTTGTTTTGATTTGAATTTCTGACTTGCTTCACGTCATGAATAAAACATTTTACCTGAAACACAGTTCCGTCTTCAAATAGACGTATATGCAAGTCGCCATTAGCCGTTCGCTCACAAATGTACTGAAAATGAGATTATAAGTCCTCGTCGAAGATAGATCACAAAATGCAAAAAGTCCGTCAGCGGCGGGAACCGAACCAATGAAGCCAATCCTTCGGGGCGACCACTCTACCACTGCGCCGCCGCCGCTGCTGACAGCTATGATAGCCGAACCGCTGATTTCCGCGCAATGCTGCGCCCAACGCTGATTGAGCGCGCCTAACACATGGAAGACATGGCGGCTTCCGCCGGCCATAACTCGCTTAGGAGATCCATTTAGCAAATTTGGTCTACATATCTGTGATCAACGTCTCGAGCTCTTTCACGTGATATAGGTCACAATCCGAAGTTCCATGGGAAGCTGACGGCATTCCCTGGTAAGGGCTCTCATTTGCTACCAGAACTGTTCTAAAGAATAAGCAACGATACTACATAATTAAAAGTAAACTCACTGGGAGATTAAGCTCCTCCTTTTCCAGCAAGGTAAGCATTCCTACTGCCGAAGAACGTTCCATTCCAATCCACAGAAAGATATTCGAGGTTATATTGTAGGGAATGAGATGACTATTCGCTAACTCACATCCTATTAGGAAACTATGTAAAAAGTCTCTTAATAAACAACTCATGCTGACACCTCCGAACACGACTGACCCAAGACGTGATGGAATATAATTCGTGCTTGGAGGCGGATGTAGACATTGACTAGAATCATATGGAAGGATTAAAAAACTGATGTTTACTCCCCTCAAGTATCATAGCGGCAAAGACTGATACTTCGGTCGATGTTTCGAAATTGTGAGCACTTTTGTCACGAAGTCTTAAAGTTCTTTAATCGCTCTACAGTTAACAGAGATCGGAAGTCGGGTGTCGCGCGGTAGATAAGGTTGCTAACCATAAGGACCTTCTCATAATGCATTTTATATTTAACTACCTTCATGTAATGATTTATAGACCGTTTTCCTCTATCACGTTTAAAATGGGCTTTTAGAAACAAAACAAAAAGCCATTTCACACTATAACTGCTGTCTTCCCAACAGGACTTGGATTTTTCGAAAATCAAACAGGACCATTTCCAAATCAGATTGAATGCCTATAGAATCAAATTGGAGATGTGCTGAAAAGGTTAGACGCTATACTTTCCATTCAAAAGCTACTACAGAGAATGTCCAAGAAATATGATCATGTTGTTTCGGTGGTCGCAAGTTTTCTATCCTACTGGCGATGTTCCTGGACGAATTTCAAAATGTAAAAAGCGGAGGCATTTCGGGGCGTCATATATAGTCATTTAAACGACTTAAGCCTTTTTGGAAGGCAATACATTGGTGGAAGTAAAGTATTTGAATCAACAATTCATCGGCTTTCTTAAAAGGTATAATGATTGATATGAAAGCTGTCCGACTAAAGGGAAAAACAAAGTTGGTTGGGAAGAAAACTGCCCGGCTTCAGCTAAAAATAACACAATAAATATATATTAATATTGGATCAGTTTCAGTTTAAATAAGATTAACAAGTAAAACTCTGAAAATTTAATTCCAGTGCTTTGCACGTGACGTCTTACGATTTACGATTTACGACGTTTTTCTTCGTAAATACGACTTACGATTCACGAAATTTCAGATCCATTTACGCACACCGCTACTCACAACTGTCGTAACCTTCCGTAATCAGGCAAGATTTCAAACACGAGTTCCGTACTCATTTCAAAATTTATTCATGCCACAGCATGTTTCAGAAAGCAACGCAACGGTACACAAATAAAAGTCCTAAATATGAAAGTGATGTCGCCACGAACAATGCGAAAAAAGAATATTCAAAAGAAACACTGAACAAAATCTCTTTCAGAGAAAGCTTAAGCGAAATTCGTTTACAACCTTTCCATCCGTGAGAATATAAATGTGCCAACTGTTACATATCAGTCTGCATCAGTTGCACGATGTGATGGTTATCATGCACTGACTAAAGGGCCGCTATATGAAGGGTACTTTGGAATGGCTTGTAGTTTATCGGTCGTCGGCAAATAAATCGTCTGTCGTCTATTACGTCTCCGTCGTCCATTGAATCTACACCTCACCGGCCAGCACTCAGCAGTGGCGATCAGGATCAAGAACCCACCAAGTGGTAAGGTGGCAACTTTTTCGGGGCAGCAATTTCAGCAACTCCTGAGTCGTCTTGCAACCGCAATCCAAGGAATCACCAACAACGTCGCCCATCCCCGGAAACATCGGCTGCCGATCCCACCAAGCACTTCGATACACTGCCGGACTGGTATGTCCCTTCTCATGCGATCCCGAGGCTGACGTTACGTTGGAAGCTTGGTGCCGCCGACATGAGGATATTTTCACCGTAGATGCAAGCAGCCTGGACGAGCCATCAAAGGTGCGACTTTTGCTGGACAAATTGGATGCTGTCTCCTACGAAAAAATTTCCAACAACATTCTTCCCAGTCGCCAAAGGAAGTATCTTTTAATCAAGCAGACAAGACACTCAAGGATTTGTTCGGACAGCAATCACTATTCAGCACCCGATACGCCTGCATGAAGTTAGTCAAAGACCCAAAGGATGATTTTACCACATATGCCGGAAATGTTAATCGTGAGTGTGCCAAATTTAAGCTCGCGGAATGCAGCGACAACCAATTCAAGTGTCTAGTTTTCGTCCGTGGACTTCAGTCGCCCGAAGACACATCCGTCAGACTGAAACTGCTCGACAAAATCGAAGCAGATCCTAACTGCAGTATTCAGACACTTACCGAGGATTGCAAGCAATTGCTAAATCTTCGTCACGACACGAAAATGATTGGAGCAGGCAGACCAACAGTTCACTCGATTGATGCACCAACGAGCCCAGAGGCCGGATTCATCATCGACTAACCCGCGGGTATAAGGGGTAGAGATACCCACGATGAAGCCTGCGTCTCTGACTCTTGCGTTATCTCCGCCTGACTCTTATCTTATCTCTACCCCTTATCACCCGCATACCTACGGGTTAACTGTTGATGAATCCGGCCTCAGGACGGAAGGCTCGAGATGGTAGTCGCAGATCATGTTATCAGTGCGAAAACAACAGCCGCAGCCAAATTCATCCCAATCAACGCAAAAATCTTCATAGAACACCTCCTTCACCATGCTGAAACTGCGGCAACATGCATTTCGTCAGAAACTGCAGCTTTTGGGACCATGTGTGCTGACAATGCCATACTACAGGACGCACAGATGGCTTCTGTTCTTCAGCCAGCGTTGCCTAAGGCCCAAACGACTTTCCCGGCACAACCATTCCACCCAAAAGCAGAAGTCATGAGCGAACGCGATCTTCAGAATCTCGAATATCGACTGCAATCGATATCGAGTTAGCCTCAATCGAAGTGATCCACATACCGCCACTTTCAAGTTGGCACTGCATCAAACGTCACCGTCATCAACAGGTGACATGGAATCTCATGGGTGGGCCGAAACTCGAACCCCGTTCCTCATCGCACAAAGCGCTTCCAGAGTCCAAATCCGATTTCAAGGACAACGCAAATGTACCTACAGTTTCAAGGACGTTTCAGCCGAAGGAACGTTCTACGTGGCCAATACTCATCGCAACCTGCTAGGAGCGGAACGGATATCGAAAATGGGTCTGTACTCAATCATCGACACCTTGCCCACCACAGACCCAGGCCAACCCGATCCCACCATTACCATGTCCTCAGTTGCGCCAAGCAGCAATGTAGCAGATGAACTACGGCGACGATATCCATAAGCGTTTAGCTCTGTCTTCGGCCTTTAAAACATTCCGAAGCATCCCTTCAGCTAAACACCGGAGCCAACCCGTATTCCACCCAACACGATCAGTGCCTTATGCAGCTAAAGAAGCCACAACACATTCAGCCTTTGAGGAACTCAAATCACCAGCAGAATTATTTATTGGAAGGAAACTTCGGACTCCCTTGTCTCTATTGCAGCCCACTCAGTCTCACGGGGGAAGCCAAAATGAAACCATGAAACATCAGTTCAACGCCAAGCATGGAGCCAAGCCTAACCAGGATACTATCTCAACGGTAGGTCGGAACGGCGCAAGTGTTGTATACGGGCAGAACCGCCTCTCCCTGGGAAGTAACAAACTGCAGGTATCTCGACCCCAATACAACTCTGCGCAGAGTTGGGGGCGACGGGAGTCGCATGTTGGCGCCCTGTTGATTCACGTGCTCCACAGCTGACGGGCGCGCACGGGATGGGGGCTCGTATCGCGACTCAGCGCAGTGCACAGGTGGCGTAGTAGGGAAGCGTTCGGGCTCGTGAGCGAGGGGTCGGTGGTTTGGATCCCACGAACTGCGTTTGTTTTGCACTTTTGCAAAATCCATGTTTATCATATAGTAATCCACCTAGGGGTACTATAGTGTGTTATAGAGCATGTTTATATATAACATATGCTTCAAACTACAGATTACCTAAAAGGTTCACTTCTGTGTGTCACTTATTTTAAGCCTATTTTGTGTGAAGCTGTAGTTATGTAACGATAGATGTTTTGTGGCACTAGTTAACAGTTCCGACTCCACCGACAAGACCTCGGTCAAAAATTTTTTCACTAAAACTCTGTCTAGGGGGGTTATTTGGGGTGCTGAGCGCGAATCTGACATCCGTTTTTCACGACTCGGCTGGATAATATAGACACAGGAAGGCACTGGATTACATTCTTAAAGTTTCCGCCGTTGACGGCAGATAGAGACAGAATCGTGAAAAACGGATGTCAGATTCGTGATCAGCACCCCAAATAACCCCCCTAGACGAAGTTTCAGCGAAATCGGTGACCCTGCCTGGACCACTCTTGTTAACGGTATAGGTGGCCTTCGACCGAATCGTGAAAAACGGATGTCAGATTCGTGATCAGCACCTCAAATAACCTCCTGGACAAAGCTTCAGCGGAAATTTTTTTTTTGACCGAAGTCTTGTTGGTGGAGTCAGACCTTTAACTAGTGCCACAAAATATCTATCGTTACATAACTACGGTCACACAAAATAGGTTTCAAACAAGTGCTACACAGAAGTGAATATTTTAGCTAATCTGTAATTTGAAGCATATATTATACGTAAACATGCTCTATAACACACTATAGTACCCCTAGGTGGATTACTATATGATAAACATGGATTTTGCAAAAGTGCAAAACAAACGCAGTTCGTGGGATCCAAACCATTGACCCTCCCTCACGAGCCCGAGCGCTTCCCTACTACGCCACCTGTGCACTGGGCTGAGTCGCGATACGAGTCCTCATCCCGCGCGCGCCCGTCAGCTGTGGAGCACGTGAATCAACAGGGCGCCAACACGCGACTTCCGTCGCCCCTAACTCTGCGCAGAGTTGTATTGGGGTCAAGATACCTGCAGTTTGTTACTTCCCAGGGAGAGGCGGTTCTGCCCATATGCAACACTTGCGCCGTTCCGACCTACCGTTGAGAAAGTATCCTGGTAAGATTTTCGAGCGAGGTGACACTGCCTACGTCAGCTACTACAAAGGCGGAAAACACAAGTGGATAAACGGTTCTATATTGGATCGCATTGGAAAGGTACTCTATAAAGTTCGGCTGTGGAACACAAACTTGGATACGACGTGCAAACCAACTACGAAGCCCACGAAGATTTGGACACACTTTTCGAAAGATTCGACTTGGAGCCACCCAGCTACGACGATCGACTCGAACGCGAAGACCTACGAGATGCTCCATATTAATCCAACTCAGAAGCGATATCACTTTTGTCCCTAGGATCATTGTAACAATTTAAGATCGTCGTATTATCCGATTAAGGCCCCGCACACTTCTGCGGCAGCGCCGCTCGCCGCTATGGTTAAAGATAGGGCAGGGACGCCGCCGGCGGCGAGCTCTGCGTTCCTGCCCTATGGTTAAAGATAGGGCCGCAGCGTTGCCGCAGAAGTGTGCGGAGGCCTTAAATCATCTTCAAAAAAAGGTGCTACATATCAGTCTGCATCAGCCGCATGATATGATGGTTATCATGCATTAACTAAAGGGCCACTATATAAATGTTACTTTCGTATGGTTTGTACTTTATCGGTCGTCGGTAAATAAATCTGTCGTCCATCGAATCTACACCGCACCGGCCAGTACTCAACACCAGTGAATTTCACTCTCTTCAGTCTCATTACTGGCGATGTTTTTCGTTGCGATTTGACATGAACAACTTTGGTCGTTTCGGTCTTTTTACGGAGTGCAAAAAAGATGCAACGCCGGAAAGTCGAATCAGAAACCTCTGAGTGTCACCGTAAAGCTTCCCTATCCGCTGCTCTGGTACTGGAGCTGGGACCAGATTCATCAACCGCTTACCGCCCTCTAACGGTGAAAATGCAGCCAAACCTGATGCTAATAAATGTCATATCAGGGGTTTGGTGATATTTTCACAGTTAGAGGGCGGTAAGCGGTTGATGAATCTGGCCCCCATTTGCGGTCTACATTAGCAGAGCGGCGAGGTGCTAATAGCTCCGCTCCCCGTAGTCCATTGCAGATATTTAGAATCAGCGTTCGTAGCTGCATCCCATAATATAAATCTCAAAAAGCTAGTGCAACGTCGTATCCTTCCCCTGTCAGTAGAGCGGCCCGCCTAGACTTGGAAAGACCCGGCTGCTAAGGGAAGTAGAGGAAGGATGGACACTATCCTTACTGAATGTGACTACATAGAGCGCGCTTTCAAGTTCCGCGGTAGGTTAATCCCAAAATTAAGTTCGCTTAAAGACAGACGATGACACCAGGCATAGATTTACCGAAATCCTCCAGTATACGTTAGTTTCGTTGTGTCGCGGAATGTTTTCAAATGTTGCACATATTTCGCATTTGAAGGACAAACTGAGCAGTAGGCCATCAATCCTCGGAGCAAGCAAGTGCAGCAGTTGTAGTGAGAACAACGAGTAGGAAAGCCGCCAATTAATAATGCCACATCCGGCTTAAAATGAAGTGTCCAGGTTGGTCTGTGATGTGTTCAATTTAAGGTGAAAATCGCATGTACTTATGGCAAACTGCCAATGACAGCTTAGAAAATTGCTGTCGTCTTGTAGCCAAGCTTTCCTCAGATATTAAAAGCTAAGAAAAATGCAAAACACCTTCATTGTGGAACGCCGTTTCCCCGGCAGCGATGATCCTTATGGTTAGTCTCGAACTGCGCCTCCGTAGATGCACGTGACGCTCACGAGAGTGCTCACTTCGAGTTACTACTACCACCGATAAGTGTCCATCTCCATAACTTCCCGTCGATTCAAATTTAAACAGAATTTGGTCCACAAACTCATAAGGTGTCTCTAATAGAGAGCACCCTCCCCAAGGGCACAACATGAGAGACCGCCACAGTTCTTCTCGCGATCAAGCGCCAGGCATACTCACGTTTGAAACAAGCCCGTATTGGATAGCGTTTAGGGCTGAATGATGTAGTGGTGGACGCTTAGGCGCTGCGATAAACCATTCAGGCCCAAATCGTTCATCCCAATCTGTCAGAACAAGTGAACCGCGCAGACTAGTGGCAAGTTGGAAGTTATGGGCACAAATAGGGAATTAACAGTAGGAGCTACACTCTGCAATCAGTGACTCGACGTGCAATATCCTTAAACTCAGCGGTCACACAGTTATTCTTTCCCTAAATCGTCTTCGAAAAACTGAGTCGATAAAAACGAGTATGAATTCCCAAAACAGGATCCTTAAAATTTCAACACTAAACCAGTACACACTCGAAAGGACAGAAGCAAGCACTTCCATATAACAGATGGTGCGAAAAAAGCGCATAATGCGGATAGTGCCCGCTAGCGGTGCACGACGGATAGATTGAAAACCTTGACAGCAGAAAATAATGACACGCATAGAGTTCTCGCAGACCCTTTGAACAGTTGTAATTCACACAGTGGAGGAAAAATATTTATAAACCGCGCTGTACACACGTCCACATTTCAAAGCGGATGAAGAAAGCTCGCACTGGCCGGCATTGGTGTAGCAAGCTGAGCACCATCTAGCCGCATCCAAGCAGCATTGATGGTCAAAAGAAAGAAGCCGAACAAAACAGTCACCAATTTTACTTCAAATTCCTTCCTTCACAGCATATTTATTGAGCACTAACCAGCAACGGATCAAAAGTTCTAAACTCTTTCACAATCCGAAAGGAGGACCAAATGGCAAAGGAATAAGAATCTGTTCAACCTCATAATGAAATGTTAACAACAGCAAGCAAACAACATATCAACCCCATAGGCCAAGCTTTGCCTTTTGCTTTTGCTTCTTCTTGACAACATCAAAATTACGGTCCTTCCAGTTAGATTTTCTTAGCTTTATAGGGCGATTTCCAACATATTTCCCGTCCATCTCCCTCATCGCTCGCACGTAGTCCTAAAGAAATAACGCAGCGAAATCGTTGGGAACTGTAACACTCATTAGAAGGAGACACACCTAACTCGGAGGTAGATGAACTTCTCAGGACGTTTTTCAAAGTGGACCTATTGAAGGCTGTAGAGGACTGACTGTTTGAGAAGCACCGCAATGGTTTTCAAATTGCCTGCAAGCATTCGGGTAGAACAAAACGGCAAAAACCCGTAGCATTTCAATGCGCACTATAGAACACAAGTCATGATTGTGATAGCCTTCTCGTGGTCAGAAATCAACCTGCAAAAGATTCGGAGCGTAATTATAGCTAGACCTTAATAGCAATCTGACGATCCCTTAGGTCTCTTACCAGAACTTGCAGAAGAACTTCTAGGTGGCACAAGGAGAGCGCCTGGGCGAGGGTAGGATTTATGAACTGCTTGAGCCGTCATTGTTTGTTGTTTTTTTTGCAAGTGTGGGGTGGTTTTTAACTTCGAAAGAGAAGGTTTGCTTTCCAGCATCGTTCTCAACCTGCTACCAGATCTGGAAGCGGCTAGTTGAAGCCTTGAAGAACGACTTAAGCGACATCTCTGCCCTCTTTTGTGCGACGCCTGATGTTACTAATTCTACGTTGAACAAATCCAAAATGTTTTATCCACCTGCTACCCTTTGTCTTGCAGCTATTTGTGACTCGACCACTCTTTCCTATCAGAAGTGACGTAGCAGCTCTGACCGGTTGTTGACCCATTTTGAGGTGAAAATAGCCTTCAAAAACCATACGCTAAAGACGTACGCCTAATTTAAGGTCACCACACCAGGGATGGGCGGAATTTCTGTTTTCTGATTTTCTGGCCATTTTGGGCATTTTTTTCTGTTTTCTGGTATGGCCAAAAAATTCGCCACAAAACAGAAAATAGAGCTGCGAACAGAGTTATATCATAGAAATCCTTCAAAAGAATCCAAAAAGTATGAAAAAATCATGAGTTCCATTGCAAAATAATGTTTCTAGTGTATTTTATTATTTTGATTTTTAGACTAAATAGCAAGCATGTGGCGTTTTTGGATGTGCACATGTAGTAATTGCGCCATATACTCATGAACAATGCTGCTTTGTTTGCTTGATTGATTGTGTAAGGGCTGCTGACAAGGATTTCCTTCTTAGGACATCTCTCGATTTTCACATATGGCTTCGTACCCTTTTCGATATTAGCACTAGTTTGGACCATCTACGATCACTTAATACTTTATATTGAAGCTATAAAACTAGTGTTCTGAGGGGAATTTAATTATGTGTCAACTAATCACTTGTCCTAGAGTTACTGAGCGCAGGACTATTCTCCAACTCCGGTTTAAAAATGAAAAATTGTCGGCCTAAATGAACGCTTTCTGCAGAGATTTTGGCAAAGCTGGTTTTCTAACTCTGAACTTTGCTCAGCTTTTAGTTGTCAAAAAATAGTGACAGAAAAGTTTTAGCTAGCTCTGGTTTTGCTGACGTAGTGATACATGAAATTGTTCATGAATCACCTGTACCGTCTCTTGTCCCATTGGCCATTGATTGTTCAGGCGTACACGATCAGCGTCTCCATACGACCGAGTCGCGTGCCAGAGTGCTCCAGTGGATCGTTTTCGCTGGAGGGACACAAAGAGCGAAGAGCGAGCAACGAGTCAAATATATTGTTATTACAGGCTCGTCACGAAGAAGTCCGACCAACGTTCTCTTGACATCCCGCGAAATCCAGACGGTGATAGCTCTCTTCCAGCGGGTGTCTGCGAAGCGAATTACGTCATCGGCCCACCTAATTTTCGACGACGTGGCCCATGCGACAGCGTCTTTGATCTTCGAACGCCGGCTAAGCCGGACTTTCAGAGGCCTTCTCTCACTTGTGTGAGTCGTGTCACTCCGAGTACCGTCCTCTCGCTTCTACTTTGCTCCACGCTGATCGCGTGTTCATCCTGCTTTCGTATTGCCCAGGTCTCCGAGGCGTATGTTAGGGCAGGAAGAACAGTGGAGGGGAATGGGTTGGCACTGAGTCGGACGTTCTTCGTCTTCTTCACGACTTCTTCGACGCTCCTGAAAGCTCCCCAAGCCGTTCGTTTCCTCCTGCTCAGCTTTGGCGCTAGGTCGTTGGCCATATTGACTTTGCGGCGCAGATACAAGTTGCTGGCGAACGCGGAGATGTTCGTTCTGTTGAGCTAAAGTGGGACATCATATACTTGTCCGTTGATCATGAACATAGTCTTCTTAAGAATCAGCTGCAGTCCAACGTTCCTACATACACCATCCCAGATCAAAGCCAGCAAGCGTTTGCTTCGCCTGGCTAATGCTCGATGTTAGATGATGCAAATGCTGGCCGTCGTCTTTCACTGATGTCTTCCCCCTTTCTGGTTCGCTCATGATGTTTTCGAGGGTGGTAGTGATGAGCTACGGGATATGGTATCTCCCTGCCGAAATACCCTCTTCACGTCGATGACGACGCCCTTGTAGAATGGTGAAATCTTCGTAGTGAATTCACTGTACAGCTCTCGAATGACTGATGTACTAAGTAGGAACGCATTGAGTGCGCAGGGCTTCGTTGACCGCTTCAGTTTCGACGGAGTCGAATGCCTTCTTCAGGTCTACAAACGTAAGACAGCGGCAGCCTGTACTCTCGCGATGTTTCGTAATGTTTTGTGTGTGGTCGATCGTGCTGGACCCTCTCCGAAATCCTACTTGTTCGCATGGCTGTCCCTCGTTCGGCGTTCTGCTAATCCTATTCAGGATGACTCGAGTGAACAGTCCCAGCCCCTTCAGTCACAATCTCTTATTGTTCTGTGAAATATCAAGCCATTACACAACGTCTTTAGTTTTCTAAGAGGTAACTAGGTACTGTGTTGGTGAGTTGGTCTGAAAACTTCCAGCTACGCGGAAGCTAGGTCACTTAAACGGAGAGGTAATCTTGAAGAATGAGACGAACTAGGAATGTAGAATCTGGCGCAGCCAGTAATACTCATCGAATCTCTACACAGCCTTCTAGTATGTGGTGAGGGTGTATATAAACTCAAGCAATGGCCTTTCAGAGTACCGAACACAATGAGGCTTCATTGGGTTCGGTACTCTGAAAGGGCATTTTCTTATCACTATGGGACCATTAATTCGGACTTTTGCCGTGAATCGGAGCTGATGGGTAATGTTGCATACTTCAAATGTCGAGATTCTTAGAATTTATCAGTCAAGATTTACAATTTCCTGATTGTATTGAATTTGGAGTGTACCATTATTTTTTTATAAACACTTGCAAGTTAAACTACCGGGAAAATGGATCCTTGGGTAGAACAATTAGGTCGCATGACAATTTCGAAATCTTTTGTTTTCTGGCGTTTTTGGCTTTTCTGTTTTCTGGGAAAATTTTCAAAATTTCCGCCCATCCCTGCACCACACCAATAACACCAATAGATGAAACTTAGGTGAAGTCGGTAATTCTGTCTCCACCCCTTGTGTCTTTGCGGTGCTTCTAAGGTAGTCTCAACAGGTCACTTTGAAAAACTCCACAGAAACTTCTTTGACCTCCCTTGTGACAAGTAAAAACTCACATCGGACTCGGTGAATGACACAAAACCATATCCTTTGCTTTTGTTGGACTTGGAGTCGCGCACAACCTGCAATGTAAACACTGTCACAACGCCTATATTAAAACCACCGAAGCCATGGTTATTTGCTTTGAAATCGAGCATAGGTAGGCTAACAACTAGCCATGCTCTCAGAAATCAACTGCAGTTCTAAAAACTGACCAGTACATGAAACTGCAAAAACCATGAACAGGAATAGCTTTAATAAAAAGTCTTTCAAGAAACATTGAGTAAAACAACATACAGCTTCTCGTTTTGCTGTTTTTTCACTCAACAACAAATATACTTTATCGTAAAATTATATAGCCTTCCATTATCATCTACTCTCTATTTTCAGGATGGGCAGTGGAGGCAGCGGGACCTCCAGTCATGCTGATTGCGCTCAACGCTCAGGGGCAGCCATGACGTCACCAGGTTCCTTTGAGTCTGCTGAGCGGTGCGAACAAACCACTCACCCCATTACATGGGACTAGTATAAAGTATTACTAACACTTATAATACAAACGAATCCACTCAGCTCGAAGGATCACCGAAGGGGATCGTCTATTTGCAGAGCCTACCATTGCAAAGCTAACAGATGTTGCTACTGTTATCTGTGACGCTATGCATTCCGACAAATTACCGCCAGCAGAACCACTAGTGAGACGCTGAGTGATTGATAGTATGGAGGAAGAATGACGTTCCATTACAGAACTTTTCTTGCACACTGACTTTTTAAAGTGTTGTACCTTATTGAGCTTGGTGCACTAGATGACAAACGTAATGAAATGAAAAATGCAGTACAAAACACTAAAGAACAGTGAGGGATACCTTTGCTTTCTGGAAACTTGGATATTTACGAAACGCTTTGGCGAGCAACTCGTCCGAAACCTGTAAATATGCTTTATTAGGAGCATTACCGAGTGAGCGTTACTAGTAAGTGACGGATTGAATAAGTTCACCTCGTTTCCCAAATCACCACAAAATATGCGAAAATCGTTCTTGTCCCATTCAGCCAGCGTAGAATCTTCCCAAACCTAAACACACAGGCGATGCAGATCTCGGTTGATGGCTTGAATCACTCAGTGATGAAACCGTACCTGCCCACCGCCAGCACGAAGGTACTTCCGAGGCTTAGAGGGCCTGGCGTCTTTTAACCGCGATGAAGAAGGTGCTGATGGATGCTCGTTTTTCTTCTCCATTGCTTCGATATCTGATGCGAGTGCCTAGAACGACATAATGAAATGTACAGCAAACAATACGAAAGGCAACGAGAAAGTCACTTACGAATGTGACCGGAGCCGTGGTTGGCTGACCAGTCGTGGTAGTAGTTGCAGTTGCTTCAGCACTGTAAATTTTAGGCGCACTTTCTATAGTCGCCGACTGTTTTACCGGTGGCTGCTGCCTCAGCTGCAACAACAGCTTTCCAATCTTAAATGAGAACTATGCATTAACAAGAAAGGATTGCGTACCGCACTTCTGAACTAGTTTCAGCCTTGATAGTAAAAATGGCGGAAAAGAAAACCAGAAACACAACAAAGACAACAAAAACCTACCGTCCACTGGATCACCAGCACTCCCGGAAGGAAGCTTAGGTGAATGGCGTCAGTTCTCAGATTAACACCACGTCAGTCAAAACATGCCCGTATTAGGGTATCGTTTTAGGGTTTGGAAACCAAAAACAAATCAAATGAGGCAAGGGAACCTGACTAGATGCTCTAATAAAGCCCAACTGCTGAGAAAGGATGCGGAAACATGGTCACCTTTAGCTACAATTGACTGGTGACAACGGAGAGAAAGATCTGTGCAGGTACGGAAATAAAGTCACAGCCACAGAGACAAGCCGCAGTCTCTTTGCTGGAAAAGATGACGATGCGTGTCTACAATTGAGCAAACACACGCTGAGATTGAGGACATCGCATAGCATTACCTTCCTCGGCAGAGTCTTAATTAGAAGGACCTGCTACGCAGTCCTGTAAAAGAGTAGCTTGCAGTAGAAACTTGCATTTGCAGTGGTTCCCCGTATCCTCTGTTCCTACTATCTCCATCCTTCGATTGTATGCTTTTAGAACATCTTGGGGGTACTCTATACGGTTGCCTATTGCTGAAGGAAAATACGAGACGAGATGAAAGATTTGCTAACCCAAGTTTGAACTTCGTTTCAGTTCTGGCTTTTTGATGTACCTTATTTTCTTCTTATTTGTAGCAGATAACTGTTCCTTAGTCCAATTTCAAGTGTCTGATCGACACATTCATTCATTCTACGTATAAAGCTAGGAAAGTGACGAATGCAAGGTCGTTTTCAATTTCACTTCTTTTTTCGCTAACGGACCACAAGATGGAACTTTTCATGACAGCAATTCGCTATCAAAACCTTGGGGAAGATGAGGCACATTTGATGCTCTATAAAAAGGATAAAGGACGCCGTTGCTCAATCCCTATTCTGCGTCGTGTCCTGGGTGCGATTTGAACGCGTATTTTTTGAAGCCTCATAATCCTCTGCAACTATTTAACACCCTTGTGTTGGGTCCTCTCACATCTACCTCCCATGCTTTTATATAGAAAACCGATGATTTCTAACATAATATGCAAGTATGAAAAAACTCATGAAGCCTCACCTGATGTGGCATGAAGAGGTTCGGCATCGGCATGGGAGGGAAGCCCGGAGGCCCCCGAAACGCCTGGTTGGTGACGAACATCGGAGGCGGCACAGGAGGTGGAATCATCGATACTCCTGGGACCGGCAGTGCCCCCACTCTCGGTAGAAAGGGAGCCATCACGGCAGGATTTTGTAGACCTTGAAGAATGGGAGCTGAAGCAAAAGAAATGCTAAGGATGCATGCTGCAGAAGGTACGACTGGAAAAAAGTGCACCTGCAGCAATCATGGATATAGTTGGTGCCATTGTTACGGCAGGTGACGCAGTTACGACTGTAGGGCTTGAGGTCGTCTCCTGCTCCTTGAGAACCTTGGGCTCCTCCGGCTCAACCAACTTTCTCTTCTTTTTGGGAGAAGGAGCATCAGTGACGAGGGATGATATCTCGCTCTCGAAACTAAATCACAGAAATCAAGGAAAGGTTAGGCATACGCCCGTCTAAATTAAGGGTCTGTTAATATTCTATTACCATTTTACCATTTTTGAAATTTTCACCTGTATCGTCGCACCCGTTGATGTCTCGAAGAAGGGCTTAGAGCATTGATGGGGTTCAAACTTCACTTCATTCATTTTGTGGGAAACAACTTCGGTTTTGAACTGGCAAGGGACAGCGTGGGATAAGTGATGATTAATCACCACCAGTGAACAAATCATATGACTTTAAGTTTATCAAATATTAAAGCATCAATTCGAACCCTTTACCCTCAGAAGAAGTCCAAAAAACTCTACGCATCTTAGAAGCTAAACATCTGCATAGCCACAGCATAACCACTGAAATGCGTATTGCGAATATTAGTCTAAATCCTAGTTTTGGAGAGGCAAACGGCTTCTTCGGTTCCTGCACTACCCTGAGGATAGGAGGCAAAATGAAGGTCCCCATAAAGCTATAATATAGCTATAAAGGTGACGCTTCCCTAGCTAACCATGACTAGGGCAAGCAACGGACAAATGTAAGCGGCATTCGCAGCCCTGCAGAAGTCCTGCACACACAAACCTATGTGAAGCGGCACTTGATGTTTCATTTATGTCTAACTCAGAAAAGACTCACAGAAACTTCGGGCATGTCGTTCGAGTGGAAACTGGTAGTGCTATGCAGTTTTCGTTCATTTCCGGTTTAGTTTATTCGACAAGGAAAGGTATCTCGTAACCATGAGTTTTGCGGTTTTTGGTGGCTACATACTGGAGGAGATCTCTCAGCCATTTTTTGCCAATAACTGATGGTAAGAGCACTTTCCCTTGAGTAAAACAAAACGCCTCTAACGAGGAATGAAGGTTCCAAAAGCGCACGCCACTTAATGGTCGCCCCTGAATTCGGAGCTTGTCGCGAGAGCTTCTTTCCTATAAAATTCGGAGAACTTGTCCAACAATTTTAGTATGAGAGATGGATATACAGGGTGCGCAAAAATTACCCGCACAGAGTACGACGCAGTCCACAACTACTAACAGAACTGGATTCCGCGCTCCATATTGGAATATGCTACACAATTATACCCTACGCAAACGCATTCCAAGTTTGAGCTCACGAATGCTTACAGAGCGGTAATGGCAGAGCGAAATCCGAAACGATCGGCCATCATCAGCCCGCACCTTTGTGGTCGCAGCGCTGTTTTTATCGCCAATGTTTCCAATGTCCCTCGACGAACGTTGTATGATGACATAAGATGATATAAGGAGCTTGGTACTTTATCAGACAGGACCGGACGAGGTAGAAAATTGACCGCTATCACTCCGGAAACGATAAAAAATATTCGCGAGCGGATTCGACGTAATCCTCGCCGTTCGATGCGAAAATGGCTCAAGAACTTAATTTCTGCAAGAACCATCGTCAAGAAGAAGCTTAAGATGTATCCATATCGTATTCAACGTGTTCACATGCTAACTGGGAGAATGAAAGCTCAGCGACTACGAAGATGAAAGAACTTGCTGAAGCTGTTCGCGAGTGGCACGCACCACGCGATCGTTTTTTCTGATGAGAAAGTCTTCACCCTGGAACCACGCTGAATCGTCAAAACGATTGCATTCTCTCACAGAATGTTGCAGCTACTATCCGCGACGGGAAACTGGTCGGTAGAACGGCACATCCGGCTTCAATTATAGTTTAGGGGCAATTACTTCAAACGACAAGTCCCCATTATTTTTTGTCGAATCCGGCGTCAAAATTAAAAAAGGATAAAAGGATAAAGGACGGCGTTACTCAATCCCTTCTGGGATGCGCCAGCGCGTTCTACTTCAACGGGATGTCGTGAAGGCGACATGAATGCGTATTTGGCCATACAATGACTTGCGGTGGCCAGCCGATGAACAAGTCAGCGCTCTATCCTTCCCAGACAAGTCTGGTACCAATTCACCGACCCCGGAGGGATGGAAGGCTTGGTTGGCCTGGGCGGGAAATCCGAACCAGGAACCTGGTATCGGGTGCATGCGACAGTCGCGCCTCCTCCGACTGCGCTACACGCGCCCTGCGTCAAAATTAACAAGGACGAATACCAGAAAACGACTTTGGAGGACATGTTGAAGCCCTGGGCCGATGCACACTTCGGTAATGACAGATGGTGCTTCCTGCGCCTGCATACAAGGCGAGGACAACACCCCAAATGTGAGCTCCCGAACTTCGCCGGCGCACGAAGACTGACCTTCAAATTCACCGGATTTCAATCCTCTCGATTTCTGTCTGGTCAGCTATTGAGAGCAAAACTGAAGCATGGAACGAAATGAGCGAAGACTACCTCCGTGCCACGTGTGATGCGTCCATTACCCGTCTGAGGACGTGTGTTCGTAAGAAAGGCGGCCACTTCGGATGACTTTGATATGTTCTCATTAGTAAGGGAATAAAGAAGTTATTTGCAAGATTTCGTCGTCAAATCCGTATTTGTGTTGAAGTTACACTGTGATATCCTTGTGCGGGTAATTTTTGCGCACCATATATATATATATATATATATATATATATATATATATATATATCCTAGCCAGACGCTCAGCGGCCTAGCGGCCGCCAAACGTCTGGTTGGGGGCTTCGCCCCCAAACCTCGAGAATAGAACAACCCCAATCTTCCTCCTTTCTTCTTTAGGCTTTCTTACAGTGAAACAAAACTGGTTTTACTATATAGATTAGTGCAGTGGGATATAGTATGGGCAGAATTTTCACTACGCATATGAAGCCCATCCACCCTCCATCACATGCACGCGATTTATTCTCCGAAGCGCTCGTTCTCTACCTGCCGAAAAGCAGGTAATGAGAGTCCCAATCCGGTGCTTAATCAGCAAAAACATAATTAAAATTAATCGGTATTGGTCGACACCGCTTACTGTCCGACGGCAATAATACTCCTCCGAATCCCGTGGTCACTCTCTCTACCCCCCCCCCCCCTGTCGAAATACTTCCTTTCCTATGTGCTGGCAAAGAAACGGAGTGAGAGACAAGCGCGCACATGTGATACTGAGTACCGATTCACGTGTCACTACGTTGTTACGGCGTCTGTGACACTCCTTCTGCACTCTGACACACGTGCCACGACTTCTGTAAGCCGCCTTCAGAAATCCGACGCACAATAGACGATATTGAGGGAAAATGTTGGTCCCCCCTTATTCACGCTCCCCCCTCTAATGGTCCCCTTTGTTGGTCTTTTCCTATTGGTCGCCCTTACTCGGAATCCCTACGCATGTTAGACGACGTCTTCAGCACGTCTTCTGGATCCAGACGCACCTGAACGACGTTTAGGGCACGCCTCCCGAATCCCTACGCTCTGCACTCGATCCACATTCAAACCCTGACGCGTTGCCCCTTGAATATCTCGTAAACTTGGACGATCAGCCGCCAAGGATATATTTCGCCAGCAATCGCCCATGGTTAAGCTCAAAGAAAGCCCGGCTGGCATACGCTGCACTGAAGTAGGCATCGTTTGGCTTCAGTCCCCCTCCCCGTGACGGACACGTGACATTAGCCGATTATATATATAGTAGGATAAGAGGGAGTTCACCCTGTATGTTCCAGAACGGCGGTCAAGGCCAAGGCGATGGGATTTGGAATAAACTAATAACCACATAAAGATATCACGCTGAAATTGCTTATTTGTGGACGGTGTTCTACAATTTCCTACCCGGAAAACGCCTCGTGTGACCGTATTCATGAACCGGCGGAAACGGAAGGATAGGTGAGATGTTCCCGCTATCACCCCATTCCTCTTTCAACTTCCCGGAACGCGTATACTTACGTTTATAATCGTCTCATGAACAGGTATTTCTAGCACCTGACCCGGTCGCCTACAGAGGGAAGTACTAAATTTTCTGTGGAACGTTCATGAATATAGCTATCGGTGCGTTCACCTTATAGCGATTCCCCCTCCCTTAACCCTAGAAAAAATCTCGAAGGGATTAGGCACGGATAAAACCTAATATATATTGTAACTGTAGGATACCCCGTTCCAGTTGTAGAACAAAACTGCCAGTTACGGAATATTTCAAAAGCACTTATACCCCCATAAATACAAATTAGAATATAAAGGGTGTCATGCTAGCCTGAGGGAGAGCCGCTAGAAAGGTAAAATAAGCAAGGCTAGGAAATTGCAAAACAATGACTTCTCGTAGATTTGCCTTTGAAAATACTTCACCTACCACTTTACTGTCGTTGTCAAAAAGACTGATCTAGAGCGAAGTGCACCATTTAAGACAGATCTCTAAAGAGGAAAGTCGACAATTGCAAAAAGGGCAACATACACTGCTTGGAGTGGAAAAAATGTGCAGTTCTCATTTGAGTACTGCTGCGCCGCTCTCCACGACACGTGTCGATTGATCCTTCCCTCAGTCACCTGTCCGGCATCCCAATGAGGACATGCTTTTAGGTAAGGGGCGGGGGCGGCTCGCATTGTCACAGACGCCAAAAAAGTCAGAGCGAGATGACTATGTGCTAAAGCTCCGAACATGCTTCCAGTGACTTGCATTAACAAATGCGCACGTTTTCATTTCCCATTCCTATGAAGCCCTTGTAACGCGAAAACAAGCGCTGCTCGCTAGAAGTTCTAGAAGAATGCCCTTCGAAGTGCCAGAAAACATAAAGGATCGGAGAACTGATGAAAATTCCGTCTTCGCTGCACAAACCGTCAGGTTTAGTTGCTGGGCATTCCGCAGTTACATATGACTTGAAGCAATAACTCCTGTTTCACAGCTGCAAAACCATGTTTGAGTCGTAGTTTTTAAAGAAACCATGCGTTAGACCGTTATGACTGGGACGAGCAAACACTATGCACCTCGCTGCTCTTCGCGACCAGGGCGAGATGAGAAGAGAGGAATGCCCTGTAAAGCTCGAAAATGAGGCAACACTCATGAATTGAAAACAAATCAAATAGCAAATAAAAAGAGTGCTAGACTCCGCGAGACTCACAGAGCTAACTCAGCATCGAGATCCGCCATCGAATAGAGATCCGACCGCTAGTTCCAGATGCTTTTCTGCAACTAAAAAAACGCAATCACCAGGTCGTGCTGAAGCCTGATTATAACGAACCTTGGCAGGCGACCCAACGATCAAATACGATACGCGACAGAAAACCTTTGCTCCAGATAGGCCCTCTTTCTAGATTGATGTTTTCTCAAACGAAAACGTCAAAGCCCATGTAGCCTTCTCTACAGTATTATAAACATCCGACTCCTGACTTCGACACCGTAAACCGGCGTTCGATTGGGGCGGTCGGTTCTCTAAACTCGTGACGGCGCAAATAGGGTCCGCGGGGGGGGGGGGGTCACCTTATAAAAAGTGTCACCAACACCAAGAAAACGAAACAAGGCACACTGACAGTAGAGAAAACAAACAAATAATGCTTTAGCTGTGCTCTCCCTTCAAATTGAGTTTGAGTCCGCTGACGCGGAGGAGAGCACAGATTTAGGCAGGGGAACGGACTCCAGGGTGTGGCTCAATTGACGCATCCGTGTTAGAATTGCCTACATCCTGGAGTTCCCTCCCTTGTCCAATTAGGAAGCATATAAGACGCGGATCTATGATCGAAACGAAGAGATAAAAGACTGCATTTACACTCACTGTATGTAGCTACTCGCCACAAGACGGAAATGATGATTTGAATTTCTACATGTCTCATCGACAGCGGGTGTGTAGCTATACAAACGATTCGTATGCGGCGGCGCGGCGACAGAGGCCGCTCAGCGCGACGTCCACGCCGGCCGATGCGTTGACCTCGTCGCGCGGGCAGGGACCGCCGCCGTGACGCGACGAATGCCAATTATCGCTCAGGAGCCTATTCTGCTGCGGTTTTATCCAACTGCAGGGTGTCTCAAAAAATGTATACACTGTTTGAACAGTGATAACTTTGCTCACAGTAGAGGTACTGAAGAAGTTAAGAGCTCATATGAAAGCTTAAGAAAATGGACATTTTCTGACATATGAGTGGTATGGATTGCGCCATGCACTCGTCTGAAATTTTGCGTTTTACACTCGATTGATTGTGCTTCGCTTGAATACTTGCTATAATTTCTTCGCAAAGTGATAGAATCGATTGATTTGTGCTTCTTTTAAGGTTTAAAGCTCAAAAACACTCTTCTGATTGCGAAAAATGCAGAGTATCTTTAAAAATGCAGGTACTGTTTGAAAGGTTCTAAAATTGCTGCTGGTGAAGCTTTTGGAAGATGTTTGAGAATCATATGAAAACAAAGATTAACGAGATTTCTGTGGAGCGTAAATAGTCAAGATCGCGCCATGCCCCCGCCCTAAATCTTGCATTTCAGACTCGATCGATTGTGCATGGGTGAATGCTTGTTACGTTTAGAACTTGACAATTATGTGAAAGACAAGCGACATGTGGGGTTGCTAATTGCACAAAATGTGAGCAGGAGCCCCATTTTCCAAGACGGATTTTGTGGACTGATGAAGCAACATTCAAGCTGAATGGAGAGGTTAATCGCCATAATTGCAGCTCCTGAGCAACGGAAAACGTTGAAAGAAGCACAACACAGGTTAATTAAGTAGTAACAGGAGAAAAACAAAGTAACAAGCAACAACCGCATGGAGCAATTCATACCACTTATATGTTTAAAAAATTCCATTTTCTTAAGCTTTCATATGAGCCCTTAACTTTTCAGTACATTTACTGCGAGCGAAATTATCACCTTTCAAACAGTGTATACATTTTTGAGACACCCTGTATTCTAGAATTCGAGGAAAGCTGAAGAAATTTATGAAACTGCCATAACCAGTAAAGCTGCTATAACAGAAACGTAGAAGTCGAATGTCGCTATGACCGTGGTTTGTTTAGAGAATTTGCGAAGCAATGGAGATTGCCTTGTGCTTGAGGTCGCACGGACACTTCATGGTTAGCAAGTTAAAGCAGCAATCAGCATAAAATTTCCCAGTTGGAATCTTTTGTTCAAATCTCGGAATATCAACTTCCCCTCATTAAACTTGCAAGGACATCTACGGATCACCGATCCAATACCTGCAAGGAACAACGACAAAGAGACGAAATCTATGGCGGCAGCTTTAAACACCGCAGAAGGCAGTATCTGAGACGTCAATGAACTAGAAATTAGGAGCGTGACGAGAGATGTTATCTACTACGATCGGACAGACACATAAATGCAAGAAGTGTTGACTGATCAGGCTCACTTGTTGCCCTAACACAATTTGATGTGCGAACATACATCAAAGCGCCACCGGATGCCGACTGCCTGAGGTAATTACTAGCCAGCTCATAGTTTCACTATAAATACTCGAGGTAACGGCGGCACTTTTATATGCCTTGTTGTATCCTACTATATATAAAAGAGTAGTGTGTGTGTTTCTGTCCTTAGTCCGTCCGTCCGTCCGTCACAACTGGAGTGGGGGCACGGCGTATTGGCGATTCTCAGAGATTGATGGCAATTGAAACCGGCCAGAAACTCCATCCCGCGGGTAATCGAGGTCGCTAAACACGAATCTGGAGTTCGTTTTTGAAGTATCGATCGCCATCAATCGATACTGATCAAATTGTAGAATTTTATGGATATTGTTCAAGCGGTCCGAAACTTTAGCCTTGATTTTATGACCACTTCCAACATCCTTTCACATGTTATATTGATTCCCCCTGTTAAAACCTCGTTTGCGACCTTGTCATCAACAAGAGACCGTCGGCTATTTAGCGCGCAATGGAGGGTCCAAAAGGTCAATTAGTGCCTAGCATCGGCACACATTAGTCAATTTCCTCCGGCAATGCAAAAAAAGGAGTGGCGCAAATAGGGTCCGGGTGGGGGGTCACCCCTTACTCAGTGGTGTACGCCTTGGTAAGAAGGCATATATAGTACAGTTACTTCATAAATGGCCTACCTCAATTCACTGTAGGGGTAGAAACACACTATTGCTGCAAAAAGTTCCGGTTTCAAAAAGCAAATAGGGCTGTAATACATGGCAACACCCCCAGACCCTATTTGCGCCAAAAGAGTAAGTGGACATATCAAAATGGTAAGAATTATATATATCTCAGCCGTGAGAGCGAAAAAATCCAACATTTTTGAATGCTATGAAATATTCAGAGAATCATCATTTCATTATAACGGGGCGAGGGTATTAAAAATCTTGTAGAGTCTATAAATACAAACATTCATCGACTACCCTCCAGCGACCTCGACTAGTCCCAGGGCTGAAGTTTCTAGCCGCTGTCGATCACCATCAATCGTTAAGTACCGCCAATACACCGTGCTCCCACTGCAGTTGTGGCGGATGGAGACACACACTACACTTTTATATATAGTAGGATCAACAAATTGATCAATACCGGTTGACGGCAATCGATACTCCAAAAAAGAACTTCAGATTCGTGTTCAGCGACCTCGACTACCCCAGGGCTGAAGTTTCGGACCGCTTGAACGACATCCAGAAAAAACCAACAATTTGATCAATATCGATTGATGGCGATCGATACTTCAAAAACGAATTCCAGATTCGTGTTCAGCGACCTCGATTATCCCCAGGGCTGAAGTTCCTAGCCGCTGTCGATCACCATCAATCGTTAGGTACCGCCAATACACCGTGCTCCCACTGCAGTTGTGGCGGACGGATGGAAACACACCCTACACTTTTTATATGTAGTACTAAACCTACCTTCAACGTCATACAGCACCCCTACAGCAACATTGGACCTCGTCGCGTCTGCCGCGCTCGACACGGCCTCTGCGGCAGTGGCGGCCGACCCTCTGACAGCTGCCGCGCCCGCTGCCGCGCTGGCTGACCTCATGCCGCAGACGCGACAATAAATCGTTTGTAAATCGTTTGTATAGCTACCCCCCCATCGACAGCGGTTGATGCATTTGGCCCCGAATGCAGGTGCCGGTACCAGCGATACGGTACCGGCACCTGCAGAGTCACGAGGCAGCGCCTCGCGCTTGCTGAGGTCAGCAAGCGCCAGCGCTGACGAAAGAGGGAGGGCCCCGGCTAAATCCATTCCGGCTTTTTCTCGTCTAGCGACCCCACCCGCCCTCCCATTTGAGTTGGAAAAGGCTGAAGAACAAGAAAAAATCCATTTACAGATGTGATCCGCGGTCTACGCCATACAGGAGCCGTTGACACGGGTCACATGGCGTCAGCAGTGGGTCTTCAGCAAGTAGCCACCATTATCGAGGATCGTATCGATCTCGCTGTAGCCAGGGACGCTCAAGATCTACCAGCGAGCAAGACCCAGTTCTTGGTTTTATTTCCAAGTTTCGGGTCCCATATCAGGCCTCCCTGAATTGAAGAACGTTTCTGTGGCTCATCTAGTCCACATCAGCGCCCTCACACATTTCTTCGGTCCGCTGCCTTCATAGGATGCAGATGTCCCGCGTTCTGAAGGCGCTGCTTAGGACAGCAATAAGTCCGCCCACGTGCTAAACACCATCCCAAGGCTTCCAGGCCCACATAGATATAATATTTAAAACAATCCACGAAAGCTCGGACCAAGCCGCCGTAGGAGCTACCATGGTCCTCATCGCTTTCCGGGGTCCGTTGAGGAACAGTGAGCTTTGCATGCTCCACTTCCAACACTTTTCTTATGAAGGTGAGAGCGTATGGTGGATTCTGATCGCTAGGTCCAAGACCGATCAGGCTGGAGTAGGGTCTAACGTGGCGACTAAATTAGGCCTGACCCAGATCTTATTTGCATTGGCGGGTTCCTTTACTCTAAGGTACCTAAAGCATCGATAAGAAATAAATACCTGGGTCTTCACACATTGGCTTCTCGCAGGAAAATCTTTGATATTTGTAGGGTTTATAAGTTAATCCATTACTCGCGCTTCGGAGGCTTTAAATTCTTTAATCTGTGTGCTTCTCAAACTAAGGGGAGCCGGAGAAGATTATCATCTGTCGGCCTAGGAGTAAGCTGAAGGTGTCGCTTTTTCCGTATAGGGCAGCCAGCGCATACCTGAAGGCGACGAGATGTATGCCGTCCTCCTTTTCCCTAGGTCAGCTTGAGCGATCTTTTAAGAAGTCGCAGTTGAGTTATGAAGTTTAACACTTTACAATCTTCCCGGTTTATTTGGTTTGGCTAACCAGGCTTTTTATTCATGACCTAATTAGTCACAGATCTGACACTGGCTTGACTTGCTCTACGTGTGTCCTCATTTAGTTGCTTTACATGTGTTCGATTCGCTTTAGGTTTCTTCACGTTGTTCTGTTGTTGTAATACTTTTTTTCTGGCGTTTGCGCTTATCGCGAATGTATTGAATAAATAAATAAATAATTAAATAAGATCTTATAATGGCAGCAATTCTGTAAAGCCAGAAGCCCTCTGCTGCCACAGTCATTTCTATTCAGTTCGCGCAACGTAGGCAAGCCAATGGAGATTGGCTGCCTGGGTTATTAGGGCAGCTACCCACGCATTAAGAACTGGGATCGCCAGTGGGAAAATCATGTTAGCTGGTCGTTGTAAGTCGTCCGAGACATTTGGATGCTCCACGCAACCTTGACCATTGTCATACTAGGGAGCCCAACTGGCCTTCCCCTTGGGGAATTTAGTTCTACCTTCAGGATGCCGTCAACTCGTACCTCCACTTCTCCACATGCCGGTAGCATCTCGACTGACATGGCCGTCGGCACGACAGCCTTCTCAGCTTTCCGCCGATAAGTCCTTTGGGACAATTGGATGCTCCATAAAACCGTCCTCATTGGCATACTAGGGTGACCGCATTCTCAACTGGCCAGCCCCTCGGGGAATTTAGTTCTACCTTCAGGATACGGTCAGCTCGTACCTCCACAGGGCCGGCAGCATCTCAACTGACCTGGTCGTCGACACTACAGCCTTCTCAGCTTTCCGCCGACGCTCACGGACGCACTATGGCGTATATGTTGTTATTAGATTCAGAACATCTAATCTTCTCATGCCTTGCATGTGTAATCCATTCGACCCTAGCGATGTTACGTTTAGAGTTAGTATATCATCTTGCGACGCCTTAGTACGCGTATGATCCGACAATTTCACATGTATGTATCCTTTACGAGAAGAAACGACGCGTATGTGTCTACCAGACCACATGGATGTATGTAAACGTATAACATGCATAACGAGAACGTATATTGCACGACGACGAGAGATAAAGCCTTCTCCCCCCCCCCCCCCCCCCCCGTTCTATGTGTAGAAACTTCAAAGCGAAAGTTTCGCCGGAGTATATCGGAGGCGGAAAAGATGTTTTCGGTAGAACGCATCGAATTGGCACCGTCAAAATGGGTGTCGGGTGTGCAACTTCGGACAAGCGCCTTATTCGACGCCTCACCTCCAGCAAACATGCTCAGGAGTATTACTTGGGGTGAGGACTGGTTTGCTGTTGTAGGAATGAGAGAAATAGATAAACTACTATCCGATGTCGTCATCGACGTGAAGAGGGGGGTTCGGCAAGGGGATACCATATCCCCGAAGCTCTTCAGCGCCACTCTTGAAAACGTCATGCGCGAACTAGAATGGGAAGACATGGGAGTGAAGGTCGACGGCCGGCAACTACATCATCTTCGCTTCGCTGACGACATCGTGCTCATAACACCGAGCATCAGCCAGGCGGAGCGAATGCTGGCCGACTTCGATCGTGTATGTGGGAACGTTCGACTGCAGCTGAATCTTACGAAGACGATGTTCATGAGGAACGGATGGGTTTCTGATGCCCCATTCTCGCTCAACGGAACGAACATCTCCGAATGCTCCAGCTGTGTTTATCTGGGTCGCGAAGTCAACATGGCCAGCGACCTAGCACCAGAGCTAAGCAGGAGGAAAAGGGCGGCTTGGGGAGCTTTCAAGAGCGTCGAAGAAGTCGCGAAGAAGACGAAGAACGTCCGACTCCGTGCTCACCCTTTCGGCTCCATTGTTCTACCTGCACTAATACACGCCTCAGAAACCTGGGCCATACGAAAGCAGGATGAACACGCGATCAGAGTCGCGCAGCGTGGAATCGAGAGGGCGATGCTCGGAGTGACACGACTCACGCAAGTGAGAGAAGGCCTCCGGAGTTCCGAGCTTCGCCGACGTTCGAAGATCAGAGACGCTGTCGCGTGGGCCAAGTTGTCGAAAATTAGGTGGGCCGGCCACGTAATGCGCTTCGCAGACACCCGCTGGACGAGAGCCATCACCAACTGGATTCCGCGGGATGTCAAAAGAACACCAGGACGCCCACCAACGCGTTGATCGGACTTCTTCGTTAAAGCCCTGAACGACCGATATGACGCTCTTCGTGTCCCTCGAGCGAGGAGGATCCATTGGACCACTCTGGCACGCGACAGGGACGAATGGAGACGCTGCTGGCACCCGCTCGAGCAATTCGATGATCAACGGGAGACAGGTGATACAGGTGATACTGTCCAGGCTAGGGAAGGGACTCCAGGATGGGTGCGATCCAAGCTGCTCGTGTGGAAACTACTTTCGTCGCTTAGGTGAGGTCCGTAAGTGGGTTCTGCGCTCTTCGAGCGGAGAACCAGGCTAGGAAAGGGACTCGAGGATGGGTGCGATCCAAGCTGCTCGTGTGGAAACTACTTTCGTCGCTTAGGTGAGGTCCGGAGTTGGAGGGAAGGGACTCCAGCATGTGGGGCAAAAATGCCGCAACGGGCGACCCCGTCCCCAAAATTGTGAGCATTCGTGCGCACCCAGACGGGTGTGTAGCTATACAAACGATTCGTATGCGGCGGCGCGGCGACAGAGGCCGCTCAGCGCGACGTCCACGCCGGCCGATGCGTTGACCTCGTCGCGCGGGCGGGGACCGCCGCCGTGACGCGACGAATGCCAATTATCGCTCAGGAGGCCTATTCTGCTGCCGCTTTATCCAACTGCAGGGTGTCTCAAAAAATGTATACACTGTTTGAAAGGTGATAACTTTGCTCACAGTAGAGGTACTGAAGAAGTTAAGAACTCATATGAAAGCTTATGAAAATGGAAATTTTCTGAGGCATGAGCGGTATGGAATGCGCCATGCACTCGTCTGAAATTTTGCGTTTTACACTCGATTGATTGTGCTTCGCTTGAATACTTGCTATAATTTCTGCGCAAAGTGATCGTACCGATTGATTTGTGCTTCTTAAGGTTTAAAGCTCAAAAACACTCTTCTGATTGCGGAAAATGCAGTATCTTAAAAAATGCAGGTACTGTTTGAAAGGTTCTAAAATTGCTGCTGGTGAAGCTTTTGGAAGATGTTTGAGAATCATATGAAAACAAAGATTAACGAGATTTCTGTGGCGCGTAAATAGTCAAGATCGCGCCATGCCCCCGTCTTAAATCTTGCATTTCAGACTCGATCGATTGTGCATGGGTGAATGCTTGTTACGTTTAGAACTTGACAATTATTTGAAAGACAAGTGACATGCGAGGTTGCTAATTGCACAAAATGTGAGCAGGAGCCCCATTTTCCAAGACGGATTTTGTGGACTGATGAAGCAACATTCAAGCTGAATGGAGAGGTTAATCGCCATAATTGCAGCTCCTGAGCAACGGAAAACGTTAAAAGACGCACAACACAGGTTAATCTGGCCAAGTAGTAACAGGAGAAAAACAAAGTAACAAGCAACAACCGCATGGAGCAATTCATACCACTTATATGTTAAAAAATTTCCATTTTCTTGCTTTCATATGAGCCCTTAACTTTTTCAGTACATTTACTGCGAGCAAAATTATCACCTTTCAAATAGTGTATACATTTTTGAGACACCCTGTATTCTAGAATTCGAGGAAAGCTGAAGAAATTTATTAAACTGCCATAACCAGTAAAGCTGCCATGACAGAAACGTAGAAGTCGCTATGACCGTGGTTTGTTTAGAGAATTTGCGAAGCAATGGAGATTGCCTTGTGCTTCAGGTCGCACGGACACTTCATGGTTAGCAAGTTAAAGCAGCAATCAGCATAAAACTTCCCAGTTGGAATCCTTTGTTCAAATCTCGGAATATCAACTTCCCCTCATTAAACTTGCAAGGACATCTACGGATCACCGATCCAATACCTGCAAGGAACAACGACAAAGAGACGAAATCTATGGCGGCAGCTTTAAGCACATCAGAAGGCAGTATCTGAGACGTCAATGAACTAGAAATTAGGAGCGTAACGAGAGATGTTACCTACTACGATCGGACAGACACATACATGCAAGAAGTGTGGACTGACCAGGCTCACTTGTTGCCCTAACACAATTTGATGTGCGAACATACATCAAAGCGCCACCCGGATGCCGACTGCCTGAGGTAAGTACTAGCCAGCTCATAGTTTCACTATAAATACTCGAGATAACGGCGGCAGTTTTATATGCCTTGTTGTCCTACTATATATAAAAGAGTAGTGTGTGTGTTTCTGTCCTTACGTCCGTCCGTCCGTCCGTCACAACTGGAGTGGGGGCACGGCGTATTGGCGATTCTCAGAGATTGATGGCAATCGAAACCGGCCAGAAACTCCATCCCTCGGGTAATCAAGGTCGCTAAGCACGAATCTGGAGTTCGTTTTTGAATTATCGATTGCCATCAATCGATACTGATCAAATTGTAGAATTTTATGGATGTTGTTCAAGCGGTCCGAAACTTTAGCCTTGATTTTATGACCACTTCCAACATCCTTTCACATGTTATATTGATTCCCCCTGTTAAAACCTCGTTTGCGACCTTGTCATCAACAAGAGACCGTCGGCTATTTAGCGCGCAATGGAGGGTCCGAAAGGTCAATTAGTGCCTAGCATCGGCACACATTAGTCGATTTCCTCCGGCAATGCAAAAAAAGGAGTGGCGCAAATAGGGTCCGGGTGGGGGGGGGTCACCCCTTACTCAGTGGTGTACGCCTTGGTAAGAAGGCATATATAGTACAGTTACTTCATAAATGGCCTACCTCAATTCGCTGTAGGGGTAGAAACACACTATTGCTGCAAAAAGTTCCGGTTTCAAAAAGCAATAGGGCTGTAATACATGGCAACACCCCAGACCCTATTTGCGCCAAAAGAGTAAGTGGACTTACCAAAATGGTAAGAATTATATCCTTCCCAGCCGTGAGAGCGAAAAAAATCCAACATTTTTGAATGCTATGAAATATTCAGAGAATCATCATTTCATTATAACGGGGCAAGGGTATTAAAAATCTTGTAGAGTCTATAAATACAAACGTTCATCGACTGCCCTCCAGCGACCTCGACTAGCCCCAGGGCTGAAGTTTCTAGCCGCTGTCGATCACCATCAAACGTTAAGTACCGCCAATTCACCGTGCCCCCACTGCAGTTGTGACGGATGGAAACACACACTACACTTTTATATATAGTAGGATCAACAAATTGATCAATACCGGTTGACGGCAATCGATACTCCAAAAAAGAACTGAAGATTCGTGTTCAGCGACATCGACTACCCCAGGGCTGAAGTTTCGGACCGCTTGAACGACATCCATAAAAACCTACAATTTGATCAATATCGATTGATGGCGATCGATAGTTCAAAAACGAATTCCAGATTCGTGTTCAGCGACCTCGATTACCCCCAGGGCCGAGGTCTCGCACCGCTTTAACAATATCCGCGGAAAATTGATGATTTGATCAATACCGGCTGATGGCGATCGATACTTCAAAAACGAACTTCAGATTCGAGTTCAGCGACCTCGACTACCCCCAGGGCTGAAGTTCCTAGCCGCTGTCGATCACCATCAATCGTTAAGTACCGCCAATACACCGTGCTCCCACTGCAGTTGTGGCGGACGGATGGAAACACACCTTACACTTTATATATAGTACTAAACCTACCTTCAACGTCATACAGCACCCCTACACCAACATTCGACCTCGTCGCGTCCGCGGCGCTCGACACGGCCTCTGCGGCAGTGGCGGCCGACCCTCTGACAGCTGCCGCGCCCGCTGCCGCGCTGGCTGACCTCATGCCGCAGACGCGACAATAAATCGTTTGTAAATCGTTTGTATAGCTACCCCCCCCCCCCACCCAGACAGACGTGGGACTCCGAGAAGGCCTCCCTTCAGCGAGCGCTGGAGTGCTGCAATGGTGCGATCAGACGTCGTTGTGCGAGCGATCCAGATGCGGTTCCAAGGCTTATCAAGTCACATGACGCGTTCGAAGAAACTGTCAAGAGGAAGAGTGAGAAGCTGGAGCATCTGAAGGCAGATGCCTCTAAGCTCGTCGCAAGCGACAACGAGTATCGTGGAGACGTTGAGGCGAGGTGCGAAGAGGTTCTGCAGCGTCGTGCGGCCATGCTCGAGTCTGCGTCTCGACGTCGAGGTCTTCTGTGTGATAGCAAGAAGTACAACGAGTTCATTTGAACCTGCGGTGAACTTATTACCTGGATCAATGCTAAGCTGCAGGTGAGGTGTTCAACTAGTTATGTGAGGTAGTCTTAATCGTAGATGAGTAATTGCAGCTGGCTTATGATGAATCGTATCTGGACCCGACGAATCTTCGCTCGAAGCTCCAAAAGCATCTGGCTTTCGACTCGGAGCTGTCTGAGAACGAGAAAGGACTCGTCGCAGTGGAAGCTCAGGAAGAGCAACTGATCTCGAAGAGCGCAGAACCAGGCTAGGGAAGGGACTCCAGGGTGGTGCGATCCAAGCTGCTCGTGTGGAAACTGCTTTCGTCGCTCAGGGGGAGTCCGCAGCTGGAGGGAAGGGACTCCAGCATGTGGGGCAAAAATGCCGCAACGCAGGAGGACCAAACCCCCAAGTGCACCCGTACAAAGCAACCCCTCTACCCACTGCGCCACGATCCGCTTGTCAGTTGCCTATACTTGTGTCCTTCCAAAAATTTTTCGAATAAACGAATAATCGAATATATTCGGTTTCACGAAAAACCGAATATTCGAATAATGAATATATTCGAGTTTTGGACCTTGTCGAATATTCGAATAATGAATATATTCGAATTTTGGACCTTGTCGAATATTCGAATAATGAATATATTCGAATTTTGGACCTTGTCGAATATTCGAATAATGAATATATTCGAATTTTGGACCTTGTCGAATATTCGAATAATGAATATATTCGAATTTTGGGCCTCGTCGAATATTCGAATAATGAATATTTTCGAATTTTGGGCCTCACCGAATATTCGAATAATGAACATTCGAATATTCGAATTTATTCGAATATTCGTTCGAAATTATTCGATTCGGTCTGAAGTATACGACAGAAGTATTTGAAATGAAAGTCAAATTGAGCCCTAGGCTAAATGCCTTTTCTAAATTCTTCTGTAAGATCGTGTCTTCAATTTTCAAATCCAAACTCTTCTAATCTTAATGAATTCCGACCGTAACGCACAACTGACATAGTGCCACAAAATTTATCAATAGCGAATACTTTGGTTGAAATTGTAAGCATTCTACGGCTTCTGATGACCCTCGTAAAGCAAATACAGAAATAAACGTAATCTCAAACACGACATGTTATTTAAAGGCATTATGTTAATATGTATATGATGTTTTATGTTACAAACCCGGACAAGAAAAAACAACAATTGAGTGAGGAAACACCTCGCCGTTAAGCTGAGAAATAAGGTCTCCTACAAGTGAATCACAGAAAAGGACTTTGAGAAGGATGAATGATGCTGTGGCAATTTGGGGTGAGATCGCATCCAGTCTTTACCCTTCCGACTGAGAAAATGAATGTCAAATAGTCTGCCCATGCGACACTTCTCGAACGGTACGACTGGAAGATGGTCTCCCAAACACATATTACTATTAACCAGAAGATCGTTCCTTGGCACTCAGCGTGACATACTTCCGATTGGTATTGGTGGCCGGTGATTGCGGTCGAAGAAAGCCTCAACCAAAGAACCAGGATGTGTTCCTAAGCCACACCAACGGTAGACCAAACAAACCGACGATGAAGTACTTTCGACAGAGGTGGACCTTGGCCGCATCGTTCATGTTTCTCAAGTCCATTGGTCGGCCTTCGCTTGGGTAATTAAACATGTTTCCCATTTCGAATATTTTCATGGCTCCATATGAAATATGTATACCAAACGATAGAGCTCGAGCTGCTGAGCTCAAACCTTGGTTTTTCATATACTTGACTTTAGGCGAGTTATATCCAGAATGCACCAAAACTGACTCCCAGTAGTCTATCTCAGTATCACCTGTATCACCTGTCGTCCCGTTGATCATCGACTTGCTCGAGCGGGCGCCAGCAGCGTCTCCATTCGTCCCTGTCGCGTGCCAGAGTGGTCCAATGGATCCTCCTCGCTCGAGGGACACGAAGAGCGTCATATCGGTCGTTCAGGGCTTTCACGAAGAAGTCCGACCAACGCGTTGGTGGGCGTCCTGGTGTTCTTTTGACATCCCGCGGAATCCAGTCTGTGACGGCTCTCGTCCAGCGGGTGTCTGCGAATCGCATTACGTGGCCGGCCCACCTAATTTTCGACGACTTGGCCCATGCGACAGCGTCTCTGATCTTCGAACGTCGGCGAAGCTCGGAACTCCGGAGGCCTTCTCTCACTTGCGTGAGTCGTGTCACTCCGAGCATCGTCCTCTCGATTCCACGCTGCGCGACGCTGATCGCATGTTCATCCTGCTTTCGTATAGCCCAGGTCTCTGAGGCGTATGTTAGGGCAGGAAGAACAGTGGAGTCGAATAGGTTGGCACGGAGTCGGACGTTCTTCGTTTTCTTCAAGACTTCTTCGACGCTCTTGAAAGCTCCCCAAGCCGCTCGTTTCCTCCTGCTCAGCTCTGGTGCTAGGTCGTTGGCCATGTTGACTTCACGACCCAGATACACATAGCTGGAGCATTCGGAGATGTTCGTTCCGTTGAGCGAGAATGGGGCATCAGAAACCCATCCGTTCTTCATGAACATCGTCTTCGTAAGATTCAGCTGCAGTCCAACGCTTTCACATACACGATCGAAGTCGGCCAGCATTCGTTCCGCCTGACTGATGCTCGGTGTTATGAGCACGATGTCGTCAGCGAAGCGAAGATTGTGCAGTTGCCGGCCGTCGACCTTCACTCCCATGTCATCCCATTCTAGTTCGCGCATGACGTTTTCGAGGGTGGCGCTGAAGAGCTTCGGGGATATGGTATCCTCTTGTCGAACCCCTCTCTTCACGTCAATGACGACGTCGTTGTAGAATGGTGAGATCTTGGTCGTGAATCCACTGTACAGCTCTCGAAGGACTCTGATGTACTGAGTAGGAACGCCATGGGTGAGCAGGGCTTCCATGACCGCTTCAGTCTCGACGGAGTCGAATGCCTTCTTCAGGTCAATGAACGTAAGGCACAGCGGCAGCTTGTACTCTCGCGACACTTCGATGAGCTTCGTAATGGTGTGTATGTGGTCGATCGTGCTGAATCCTCTCCGAAATCCTGCTTGTTCGCATGGCTGTCCTTCGTCCAGCGTTCTACTAATCCTATTCAGGATGACTCGAGTGAACAGCTTGTAGACTACGGACAACAGGCAGATCGGGCGATAGTTGCCAGTGTCGTGCACGTCTCCCTTCTTGTACAGCAAGACGGTCTTGCTGGTCTTCCACTGAGATGGAACCTTGCATTCGGACAGGTAGCGTGTGAAGAGCCGCGCCAAGGTGTTGATGAGCGCTGGCGGGAGGTTCTTCAGGTGTTCAGCTCTGATCCTGTCAGGACCGGGTGCTGTACGTTTCTTCACCGACGAGATGGCGTGTCGGATCTCGGAAGGGAGAACAGAGGGGATGACGTATCCATCCTGCGGAAGATGGCGTAGGGGCAGGTGGACGTGGCTATCGAAGAGATCGGAGTTGAAGTCGTGGATGACTTTCTCCATGGTCCTTCTGGAAGAGGTGACGGTTCCGTCAGGACGTCGGAGAGCGGTCATCTTGGTCTTGAAGTTGGCGAAGTTCCGGCGGGCATTGCGGATGCTCAGCCCTGCCTCTGCTGCTTCAGCCAACACTTCCGCCCTCCTCTCCTTCAGATCTTCCTTTATCGCCGCTCTGCATAGCTTCGCAAGCTCGAACGTCAGCTGATAGTTGCCTGACTCTCGTGCTGCTCCACGCTGGCTTATAAGCTCGAGAGTTTCCGGAGACAGGCGCCTCTTGGTGGTCTTCAAGCTCTCGGCTCCCTTAGCACTATCGTGGAGATGGTGCACGAAGCGGTCGTATTCCTCATCGACGTTGTCCATGACGGCATCTTCCCAAAGGCCGGCAAGAGAGCTGTAAAGGTCCCAGTTTATGGTCGTTCTGGGATTCCTCTTCTTGAACTTCGCGGCCTTCTCTCCTTGACGCGAAAAGCGAAACCTCGCGCGAAGGAGGCAGTGGTCCGATCCCGTATAGAACTTGGGGACAACGGAGACGTCGGTCAGGCAATACTTGCGATTGAAGATGATGTGATCGATCTCGTTGTGGAACTGGCCACCGGGAGATTCCCAGGTCCATCGTAGGGAGGGAGGCTTCTGGAACTGCGAGTTTCCATGGATGGTCTTGGTCGACATGATAAGCTCAGACAGCCTTTCACCTTGCTCGTTCCACTCCAAACCGTGGGTTCCGATGTGAAGTTCTTCTGGCGACCTTCGCGGTCCGATCTTGGCGTTGAAGTCGCCGACGATCACCTTGTAGAAGGTGTGATCTTCCTTATAGAACTTCTCCAGCTCCACGTAGAAGGCTTCGACCTCTTCGTCGTCGTAGTCGGATGTTGGGGCATACGCGACGAATACGGTCAAAGCTGGCACGGAACCACATCGCTTCAGTCGCAGACGTCCGATTCGGCTTGTCAGAGACTCGTACGAATCGATGTTCATGGCCAAGTGCGTGTTGACGAGGACACCAACGCCGCCTACTCCCCTGCTGTCGCATGTTCCGAGGAACAGTTCTTCTCCGGAGTCGTAGGCGGCGTGTAGGGGGTGGTGTCTTCTCGTCTCGGTCAGTCCGATGACGTCGTACTTGATCTTCTTGGCTTGCATCATCAGGTCCTTGACGGATGCTTCCGATGCAAGTGTGCGGGCGTTGTAAGTACAGATCGTCATCCTAGTCCTTCTCAATTTGCGCAGCCTGGTTAGGCCCTGAGATTTTAGCAGCCTCTCCGTACTCGTCCTTCCCATCGCTGCAGAAATGGGGGCTCTTTCGGGGTCAGGGGAATGAGGCCCTTTAGTGCTGCTGTGTTTGACTTCCATACAACACGGGTAGCTAGTCAGGCTCTGTCGTGCGGGAGAAGAACTCCGGGCAGCCAGCCAGACTGCCCGAAGGGACGGGGCGAGACTTTTGAGGCGGCCCCGAATCGCCTTACGATGTACTCCCAGTCTACCGAGTGCAAGCTTTTGGCCGGGCCGACACAGTTACAATCCGCACAGTCACGGACACATCCACGCACACTGTGCACGAACATGCCGCTCCCACGCACAAGGAACGCGTCGACCCGACACAGCACGAGCAAGGAGTCCATCCCCTGCATCCTACCTGCGTCTCTGGGCAGTACACGGTCGCATTTGGTTCGCGTTTAATTCCCTTATCCACCACCCGGGGACGTGCCAGGTGGCCCTGCGACAAGCGAGATCCTTCTTAACAAGAGAGCCCGAAGGCTCTCTATCGAGGGAGATCCGTGGCTATCTCAGTAGCGTCGAATATATTCGAATATATTCGAATTTTGGACCTTGCCGAATATTCGAATAATGAATATATTCGAATTTTGGACCTTGTCGAATATTCGAATAATGAATATATTCGAATTTTGGGCCTCGTCGAATATTCGAATAATGAATATTTTCGAATTTTGGGCCTCATCGAATATTCGAATAATGAATATTTTCGAATTTTGGGCCTCGTCGAATATTCGAATAATGAATATTTTCGAATTTTTGGCCTCATCGAATATTCGAATAATGAATATATTCGAATTTTGGACCTCACCGAATATTCGAATAATGAATATTCGAATATTCGAATTTATTCGAATATTCATTCGAAATTATTCGATTCGGTCCGAAGTATACAGTTGCCCCGTCACTAGCATACAAGAGAGGTCGACGCGAGCCACGACGCATCGGCAACAGGCGCACGCTACAGTATCCCGCAAGCCTGCGCGTCAACCCCCGCGCGCCAATTTGATGCGCTCTACCGAAGACGTCTTGTTACTGCAAGCAACGGGGCTGGTGGTACGCGCGAGTCTGCAGCACGGTTCTGCACTCTCCGATACACTTACAGCCGGAAAAAAACCCGTCCGAGCTGTTCGGTGTGCAACGCCCGAGCCGCGCGATTCAAACCTGGTTTTTATTAGCCGTGGAACGCCCTTACTACAGGCTCTATACGTTGGAGCCAGAGGTGAAGGAAACTAACGACGCTGCGACGCTCTATGGGATTTTCTGCCCATCAAAAGCTCCCTCCCGCCCCCCCCCCGACCCTATTTGCGCCGGTGAAGCACGTAAATATCACTAGCTGCGGCAACTGATTAGCAGAGGGATAGGCAACTCGGTCCCGCGTCGATTTCCCTGAATTTCACTGCGAAACTACGATGGACAACTCAGACGGGTTTTTTCGGTTGTAAGTTTATCAAACACTGGGTTCTGCGGAACCAGGCGAGGGAAGGGACTCCAGGGTGTGTGCCATCCAAGCTGCCCGTGTTTTCGTCGCTCAAAGGGAGTCCGCGCTGGGTTCTGCGCTCTTGGAGCGGCGAAGCGCTTACGGCTGGAAAATGCGCAAAAGATGCATCAAAGGGTTGTACACGTTAAAGCCCCCAAATCGCAAGTAGTCAGCTGAAATTCAAGTATGCCACAACGCAGGATAACCGAACCCCCCCCCCTCACGCGCTAATCGACGCGCTACCCACTGCGCCACGATTCGCTCGCCTGGAATCTCATCGCAGGCGCACAAGAGACCGATAGAACGTCAACGTGGACGCCGACGCGCGATCTCTAAGCTAGGAGAGCGCAGACAGCAAAAGACAGCACGGACCCCCGCTGCAAATAGCCGCGATCGTGTTTGCTCGCTTCGAATCGGCGAAAGTGATTTTGGTGGTGTAGTTGCAGGGACGCGACACCTACCGTACTCCATATCCATTTTCTCCGAGCTCACACTGGTGCTCTATTTCTTCCCAAAACGGCTTGCGTGGTGCAGAGGTGGATGTCAACCTTCCAACCTATCTCGAAATTGGGTGATGGATCAACTACTCACTCAACCGCTCGCCAGTTTGGCGTGAAGTGCAGAAGTCCGGCTGGACTGTGGCAACCAGCCATCTGAAGCGCCGGGGTCCCTTTGGGTAGCGTGGCGCCTAGGAAACCAGCGATGGGGAACATTCGGGGGGTAGACGGGGCTAGAGCAGCCCGAGAGGGGCAAAAGGACAGTGAGGTCTGGACCGCTAAATTCTGTAAGTGCCGGAACGGTTTTTCTCCACCTAGGGGGAGCTCCCACATCCTATACCATGCGGATTGGCCATCCGCTGAGGTAGTGTGGATCGGTGTTATGGTTGGTTCTGTCCTTGCTTGGGCCCCGCTGTCACTCTGGTGGTACTCATTCTGCGCGGTTCGTGTGCGGTCCCTCTACTTGTGCGCACAGTGCTCGCACTTCCCCTTCACTTCAATACGTTACTCGACAGCCCTTTCGCGCTGGTAACATCTCAATACATCATCATCATCATTTTCATTAGCGTCTGTCCCGCTTGGTGGCGGGGTCCGCTATTCTGGTGTGGTGACGCCAGTTCTCCCGAGCAAATGCTTGATCAAGGTGCACACCAGCCATCTTTAAGTCCAAGTGCAACGTATCTAGCCAACGTTGCTTCGGTCGTCCCCTGGGCCGCTTTCCAGGGACCTCAAGGTTCAGGCCAATCTTACGGACGGTGTCGTCGTTAGCGCGAAGGACATGGCCGTACCATCGAAGACGAGCTTCGCGCAGCTTCTCGGCTATCGGTACGACACCGAACCTCTGTCGTATGGCGTCGTTACGAACGCGGTCCAAACGCGTAACACCAGCCGTCCACCGTAGCATTTTCGTCTCCATTACACTGAGGCGGCTTTCAATTTCCTTCGTCACGGGCCAGCACTCAGCACCATACGTCGCTACTGGGCGGACGACTGTTCTATAAACCTTCGATTTGAGGTGCTCAGGTATTGTCCTGTCGCAAAGCACCCCAGTCAATGAGCGCCATTTGGACCTGGCTGCACACTCACGCGCGTTCACCTCCAACTTTAGGCTGCCATCGGACGTGACTGTTGATCCGAGATACTTGAAAGATGTAACTCGTGAGAGCTCAGTACCATTGATCTTAATAGATCCGTGCTCATTCACATCCGTCGTCAAGTATTCCGTCTTTTTGATGTTTAGCTTGAGTCCGAACAATGCCAAGCGATCGCACCACGCCTGTGCCTGTCGCTCGAGTTCGGTTTTATCTTCACATGCAAGCATGACGTCGTCAGCATACAGCAATGTCCAAGGTGCCGCCATTTGGAGATCTCGTGATATTGCATCCATCACGACGAGGAAGAGCAGTGGGGATAGCGCAGATCCCTGATGCACCCCTACAGAGATGGGAAATTCCGTCGAGGTGCCCGCTGGCGCTCGCACTCGACTCCTTGGGCAAGAGTACAGAGTGCGCACCCACTCAATAAGCTCTTCAGGAACACCATGTCCTCGCAACGCGTACCATATAACTTCTCGCGGAACGCGGTCGAAGGCCTTCTCCAAGTCCAGGAAGGCAAAATGCACCGATTTCTGTTTCTCGCGGTGCTTCTCTAGCAAAAGACGAACAGCGTGAATGACATCAACAGTGCCACAGCCAGAGACGAAACCACACTGCTTCGTGGAAAGCTGGACGACATCCCGGATACGTCCATCGACAATTCGCTCAAAGATTTTCATGGTGTGCGAAAGAAGGCGAATTGGACGGTAACTAGCGCAGTCCGCAGGACTGCCCTTCTTCTTCCAAATCGGGATGGTCGTGCTTTGCTGCCAGCTCTCGGGCGCTTTCTTTTCAGCAACAACCTGATTGAAAAACTCTGTCAGCCAGTCAGCAGGGTACCAGCCCTTCGACTTCCACAGATCGGCTGGCAGGTCATCGGGTCCAGTGGCTTTGCCTGACTTCATCTTCCTCAGAGCTGCTTCGGTTTCGCTCACTGTGATCTTCTGAACGGGGCCGTATACAGGAGATGCAAAAGGAATAGCAGGATGGTCAAACTCAACATTCGAGATTTCCTCGAAGTAGTCGTGCCATCGCTTCACAGCCCTCTTACGATCCATCAGAAGAAGTCCGTTGTCGTCGTTAATTCCAAAGAACTTCTCGATGTCTTCGGCTCGGCGACAGCGAGCTTTCGCAAGTCGGTAAAGATAACGCTCACCATCGCGCGTTTCCAGTTTTTCGCTCACATCAGCGTAGTGCGCAGCTTTAGCAGCGGCTACTGCCTTCTTTGCCGCTTTCTTCGCTTCTCGATAATTCCGCCAATTATGGACTGTTTTATCACCGATGAATACGTGATAGAGCCGTTTCTTTTCTCGGACTTTCTCTCTAACATCATCAGTCCACAGCCATGCCTGCTTGTCATCCCAGCGTCGTCCAGGCTTCGTTGTGCCGAGTTCGAGGCGTGCAGCCCGGGTTATCGCATCGGTAGCATCCTTCCAGGTTTCGTCGACAGTTGTCACCGTCGGCAACCGAATGCGAGAAATAACTGCCGCTTCCTTCTCTTTCGGTCGCCACCATTTGATTCTAGCCGATCCGCATCGCTCGGCATGTTTACACCTCGAAGGTGTGATCTTCAGCGAGCAGATCAGTGGACGGTTTTGCGTGGCAACCGTCTCATACGGCACGGTCTTCGCGTCTGTGACAAGACCTTGGTCGCGACGCCTAACAAGGACATAGTCAATCTGCGTTTTAGCGTTCCCGCTATAAAACGAGTGAGGTGGGAGTCACGCTTTCGAAATTTGGTATTCACGATGGTGAGGTCATGTGAGTCTGCATACTCAAATATACGCTCACCATCGGCGTTGCGCGACCCATATCCAAAACCACCATGACAGCTGTAACCGTATTTCGTTGCCCCGACATGACCATTAAGGTCACCTGCCACAACAATCATATCTTCTGACGGCACTTCCGCTGTCTTCTCATCAAGCAGGGACCAGAATTCGTCCTTGGTTTGCTTGGAACAGCCCTGTCAGCCTGTAACATCTCAATACACTCACTCGTATTTCCCAGCATCGGCCTCCCCTGGCCTCTACCGCTCACTCTGCGACAACCCTCCGCCCAGGCCATGGGTTTTCAGGTTTAGCAATTCCCCCTCATCTCTCCCTTTTTTCCTTTCCTCATCCCCTTTTCTTTCCTTGGGTCTACGTTCGGGTCCCCCTCCTTTTGTAATTGTAGGCGTCTCTCCCGGTTTCTCATCCGCACACGCTGGGGTTTATTCACTACTGCCTTCTTTGCCGCTTTCTTCGCTTCTCGATAATTCCGCCAATTATGGACTGTTTTATCACCGATGAATACGTGATAGAGCCGTTTCTTTTCTCGGACTTTCTCTCTAACATCATCAGTCCACAGCCATGCCTGCTTGTCATCCCAGCGTCGTTCAGGCTTCGTTGTGCCGAGTTCGAGGCGTGCAGTGCAGAATTCGTCCTTGGTTTGCTCGGAACAGCCCTGTCAGCCTGTAACATCTCAATACGCTCACTCGTATTTCCCAGCATCAGCCTCCCCTGGCCTCTACCGCTCACTCTGCGGCAACCCTCCGCCCAGGCCATGGGTTTTCAGGTTTAGTAATCCCCCCTCATCTCTCCCTTTTTTCCTTCCCTCATCCCCTTTTCTTTCCTTGGGTCTACGTTGGGTCCCCCTCCTTTTGTAATTGTAGGCGTGTCTCCCGGTTTCTCATCCGCACACGCTGGGGTTTATTCACTACACTTAGAGGGGCCCAATTTCCCCTGTTTAGTTCGTTCCTACTCCTTTCGTTAGTATCCCCTTCTTCCCTTCTTAGTTCTTTACACTTCTCGTATACCTCCCCTTCCCCTCGTAGTCATCGTAGTCTTCTATTACATTTATTCCTTAGTCGTAGCTCTCCTTGTTTCCCCACTCTTCCTCCATGGCCTAGAGCGGCTCCATTACGTTCCATATTATCTCTCCGTTGGTGCTAGTCGTTCGGTCGCTCGTCGGCGTGTTGTGTATGATTGGTACCATGGGTCGATCAATACGTTCGATAGAGTTCGACGACCACTCCTGTGTTAATATCGAAGTTAGCGCGAAAACCGAAGTCCATCTGAGGAGCCTTCTTCAACCGGGATTTTGAATCGTGAAGCGGGAACGGCTCGGAAAGGGCAGCATCGGGACGCAGGACTGTTCCGTGCCAGGCACGACCCAATCAATACGGGCTGACGTGTCCAAGCCCATCGAGAAGCGATCCGACCCTGTGAAGGAACCGACTCGAGGGACTTGCACAGGCCAGCCAGGGACTGCTGGAGCACCCCCCCCCCAAGCGGAGAGATCCCACTCGAAGTTTTCTGCTTCGTCCGGCTATCGGAGTCAGTAGCGGCGTGACTGCTGCTGACCTGTGCCCCGGATCGCTTGGTAAGGTGCAGCAGTCCACACATGGTCCGAACACACGGCGAAACCCCCTTCACGGAATCCTGGAACCGTCAAATTAGCCGCAAGGGCTTATACCGGCGTACTGCGACAAAATGCTCCGACATCTCAACATCCATTTACCGTGAAGAGTTCCAACTAGATGGTCTTAAGGTTCGGAAGTCATTACGCACGTCATTCAATACGTTTTCAACAGATAATGAGACGCAATATCCATCTAGCTCGTGAGACGGTACGTGCAACCGAAGGCAAGGTCTTCGACTTTTGCGCATGAAAGACCGTTAAATTAACGAGCCGATTTCAATCAATACGACGCGTCTCCACACACCACTACGGAAGCTGGAGAGCATCGCAATCACCTGCAGCCACACAACTACGGAGTCACGGAACACACCAAAACAGCCCAGGCGAAGACACCCACGCACAAGATGCAAGGCGACGACGCACAGATGGACGACGATGGTATCGTAGGTTGCATCCTTAAATTCTTCACTCTGGTTCATCTCTTCATCTAGCAACGGTATAGCCATCGTTAGTACATCGTTTTAGTTGCAGTCATTTAGTTTCGCGTATTAGCTTTAGTCTCCCTCATAGTCGTAATATCCTTGTAGATCCACATATAGTTAGGCGTTTCGCCCCCGTACTATCGTTCCAGTTGCGTCAACCAGGACGTCGACGAAGCAAGACCCAGATTTGCGGGATCAGCGAATCCTAGCCGACGTCACCCTCGATGGACTATCATGGACTCGATCGATTATACCAACAACCCGGTTGAGGACAGGAAGGCCCAACCATCAGGCCAGCGGTGAGTCCTTAAATATATGATTTTCGGGTGATCAACAGGATGTTTTCCGCAATCAACATTGTCCGTAAAGGGACACCCTTCGGTAGCCTTAAGCTACCCAGTTCCTTTCTATATGCAATACGGCCGGAATGGCATAGTCACCTTAGCCAATGCGATTCCGTGATATACTCCGTTCAATACGTTAACTTGCTCCAGAAGCGTCATAAGAAACATCATGGGGTTGAGCCGCGAGCCGAACAATAATCAGTGACATGCACTGCCTCCTTCAACAGAAGTTGGCTCTTGGCAGTACCGTTCAGGTCATTACGCGGGCACGTGAAGCGGTCGGAACTGGTCAAGGGTAACACCGGGGGCGCAGTTCCCAGATAGCTTTACGAGTAGGCTCTCCGAGGAGAAGCCGAAACCCATGCCGTTGGCCTGAATAGTAATATCGCGCCAGAGACAACGAGGCCGTCCTCCAAGGGACGAATTGGGATGAGCGGTTAAGTTTCCTCTTCAAATGTCGACTCGTCATTTCACCCTTTCCTTGCTTACCTTTCTCTTGTAGTTCTTTCCACTCCATCTGTTTAATCTCTCCTCGCTAGTAATCTCAACAGTTTTCCTCAACTCCCTTTAGTCTGCATCTCCTTTGCCTAATAGTTCTATTAAGCTTCCTTCATTTTCATTTAGTCGCTCTAGTTCAATAGCCTCCTTTCTTCCTTCCTCTATTTAGTCCCTAGTCGTAGTCGCTCCTATTTCACCCCTTGCAGCTTTCACCGTCAGGTAATCTTTAATAGCCTCCTTTCCTCTCTCTCATCCATTTCTAGCCGTAGCTTCCTTTCATCCATAATCTCGTAGTGAGTAGCTCCTCTCATGCTTCCTAGCCCATACAACTCTTCCTATCGTAGTCTTCATCCAATTCCCCTCTTCTCTCTACCTTCACTTTCTTGTCTAACCTCTAATACTCTTCTCTCTGTCCATATGTATCTCTCGCCTCGACTCTCCCCACTCCGGCCAGCCATAAAAGGCTCAGAGGCGTCACTAAGTGACCGTGCCAACCGATACAACACCTCCGGTCACAAAGGCTCGCGTACAGTCAGTCGCGCCCGTCCAGCGACACAGGCTCATCCCCATCCGCATTGACACTCAGCCAGTTCTCCATTCGTACGCTCGCTCAGCACCACTAAGGTGCGTAATCCAATACGTGTTTATTCTTAAATCCGAGTACGTTCCACGTAGCTAAGTCTACGTTTACTTACGCTTTACACGAAGCGCATTTCTTTCTCTTAAACACTTCTCGCTCATTACGTCGTCCCGCTGCAGTCAAAGTCATCAGAAAGGCTGTTGATAAGCCGAATGTGAGGGGTCCTGCGACGAAACACCTCGGCAGTGCACCCCCAGCAGGAGCATTATGAAATATCGGCATCTCACTGTTTACTTCTCGTCCCCCTTTTTCATTCCTCCTCATTCCGCTTTCCTTTTTTCTTGCTTACTTTCTTTCAATTTGGTTCGCGCTCTCTCTCCCCTTCTTCTTTCTTCCCGCTCCTCTTCCTACTCCTCACCCTATCTGCTTCTCTGCTATCGCTTCGGTTATCACCTTCTTCTCTCATAGTTCACCCTTCGTAGTGTCTTCTCCTTTACTATTCTTCTCTTCTAGCTCACCCCTTCTTTCTCGCTCTACACTCTCTCGCCTCACTTACTTCTTCGCTACTCTCACATTTTACCTCCCCTTCCTGTTAAGCTCACTTATCCTATCTCATACTTTCGCTCCCATCGTCCACACTATCACCCTTCTCTTTCGCAACCCTCTCACTTCTCTCTTATCAGCGCAACTTGTCCTATTCACTTGCTTTGGCATCCCTATCTCAGGTGCCCTCCTATGGCTTCTCTCTTTCTTGTTTATCACTCCCAAATATTGCCGCTCCCAAATATCATGCCTTCTCACTCACTTCGTTTCCACGCAGCCAATACGGTTCATAAAGTCTTGCCTTACGTCAAACGTCAGGTCCTGCCACGAAGTCTTCTCCTCAACAGCCACAGCGTGCATAGTGCCAAGTAGTAGTCGCCCATTATCTCGTTCCCTTTTCCTTAATTCCTCTCTTCCTTCTCCTTTTTCCTCCTATACCATACCCTTTTATTTATCCTTGCTCACCGCCCTTTCTTCACCTCTTCATCCTATTTGTCATCCATTCGAAACTCCTACTCCTTTCGTTCGTTCATACTCTTAGTCAACTTCATAGTATTTCAACTACACTTCACTCCATTCCACTCACTCCTCTCCTTCTAGTTCCTAGATCAACGCCTTCTTAGTGCACCCCTAGTTCACATTGGTCAACTCCTCTCTTCCAGAAAGCACTTTCACAGCGCGTTTATTCTAACATGGCTGGACGTTCAAACGAAGGACTTTCTCATAGCTGGCCAGGAGTTCGATCGAAGCAGCCGACGTAGCCGTAGTGGCCACAGCCGTCGAGGACGAGGATCTACAGGTAGGTTTGATCCTACAGTTGATGGCGGATTTTCCGCAAGATTATCCTCGGTTGATATATTTAATGTATCTGTCACTACGGCCAATACAACGACGACGCAGAGAGTCGCCGGAACGTCCTCATCCACTACGAAGGCAAGCGAAGCCCCCACACTGCGGAGCCAACTCCTCTCTAAGGGTAAGTCCCAATCCACCCCCGTGGTCAAAAGTCTTCCCACCGTTCCAGGGACACCTTCTACGGAAGGCTCATCAAAAACAACCCAAATTCACTCTTCACGTCTCCAAGCTCCGCAGCTCGCCATGCATCCGAAGCCCTCTCCGGCAGCTCCAGCGCAGGAACCCGCTCACCAGCTGACATCCGCACCCCCGCAGGGAAGGTCATCGCGGACTGATCAGAGGGCTGAGCGGACGAATCCTCAGGAGCGGCCGGAACGAGAACAGGACCAGGTCCGCTATCGCATATTACTGGACGCCATTCGCGGCCAGTCCCTGGGTACCGGGTCTCCCAACACCCCCTTTAACCCAATGTCTCTGTAGGGGTAGCCCTATCCTCTCTCCAAGCCTCTTCGCTTGCCCTACAGTCACAGTCTAGGGACATGGGAACGGTCGAGGAGCTCACAGCCTCGCAGTTCCGTACCGTGTTCAACTACATAGTCTCCAATAATGTTTTGCGCGACCTTCTCAAGCACCTCGAACTTCCTCCCAGGAAAACAACCCAAGTGAGGAAGTTCGAGGTGCTTGAAACGTTGATGGACGGAGGATCATGAGGCGGCCGCGCAAATCATGCACTCACCCTCAATGCTGCCACGGAAGCTACGCATTCCTTTCACAATCCTGCTGTTCTTCTTGGCCGTGGCAGCCCACTACGTTACTCGTATACTGTTCTGATGGGCTGGATCCAGGAACTGACATATCGAATTACGTCCATCAACATTCAGCTGGTCCAGCTTACGGAATTAGTATTACCACGTCTCCTGACACCATCTAGTCAGCAAGACTATTTCCGCAATACGTTTCAACTCTTCAATATTACAGAAGACCTATTTAGAGAGTCCCTTCAATACGTTTCCGTGGTCACGGCTCACGCCACACGCATGATTAAGGTTCTGCAGGCCTACCAGATGCTTCAGGCCTTCCATTATAGGGTGACTCCTCACAGCGAGGAAGACACTGACTACACCTACCTCATGCGGACGAATACGCCGGAGACGCTGGACTCTTGCTCCTACTAAGAGACATTACGTTGGTGGCGCGAGAATTACTCGGACGCCCTCATGATTCACAATACGAGCGGCTACCTCAGAACGCACGAGGTAGACCGCATGCTTCAGGAGCAACAGCTAGTCTGCTACGACCGCACACACTACGCAATCTTCACACCCAGTACGTCAGACCCAGGCCCCAGCTCATACGGGGCCATCAACATCCGTCTCAGGGTCTTCCGTTCCATTCGGCTTGGCAGGATCTATAACGTCTGCACAGCTGCCAGTTGTCATCCCGCAGTTTGCACAACCCCAGCGGACGCCTACGACTCGGACCGATGGACGCCAAGAAGCACGAAAACAACATCGCGAACAGCGACGAACAAGACCTACGTCGCCGGACCACAGGAGTCAAGAAGCCGGCCCAGCTAAGAAGTCCCATGAGGACACGGAACAAAGAACACCCCGGCAGCGCCAACAGCACTTCACGACAAGGACTCAAGATAGACGGCCCCCTCCACCAACGCAAGAAAACCGCCCAGGATTAAGCCGACGACAATTACCAACACCAGCACCGGAAGGCGTGTGTCCGACCTCCAGCGCACATCAACGACAGGAGACACCGGCAGCTCACCTATATCCGTCGCTGCCGCAGCCGCTGAGAGACAGCGCATCCGTGTTTTGCAATCACCTCGATCACTCCTCAGAAGACTGCGCGAAGCACACCAACATCACTGATCGAGTCAAAATCCTCAAGGACCGGAAGCTGTGCTCTCATTGCCTCAGTCGTCATCGAGGCGAATGCTTCGGCTGCGATCCCTGTAGTCGGTGCAATATGGGAGGCCACCACCCAGCCGTCTGCATCGTCAACCCCATCGTCGTATGCGACGTAGAGGGGATGACATACCAGATCTACCACCAGATGGCTGCGTACACCCCCAGGCCACACCCACGGAACATAACAACATATCATACTCTATAATAACGGGCCAAGCAATTAGCCATGGAGCACGTCAAAAAATAGGGGCGGAGACATCAGGGCGGAAACATCAGGGGCTGAAACATCAGGGGCGCGAAAATAGCAGAAAATACCTAGACGCCTTCTACGTGCCTGGCGATGCCGTAGAGGTGCCGAACACGTCGACAACCGTGCATGGCGAGCCGTAGACGTGCCGTACACGTCGGCAACCATGCTTGACGATGCCGTAGAGGTGCCGAACACGTCGACAACCGTGCATGGCGAGCCGTAGACGTGCCGAACACGTCGGCAACCGTGCATGGCGAGCCGTAGACGTGCCGAACACGTCGACGACCGTGCCTGGGCATTTAGATGATCATCAACGGGAGGCGTTCACAGCAGGGGGAGGCAATCGATATCGATCGATATTATCGATTTTTCTGTGGATGTCGTGCAAGCGCCCTGAAACATCAGTCCTGGGGTAATCGAGGTCGCTGAGCACGAATCTGAAGTCGACCAATCGATATCGATCAGTATTATCGATTTTTTGTGGATTTGGCGATCGGAAATTTTAGTCCTAGGGTATCGTGGTTGCTGAACGCGACTCTGAATCCCGTTATTGAAGTGTCGAGTGCCTTCATTCCATTCTGAGCCGCATTTACGATTTCTTTGTGGATGTCTTGCGGTCCGATCTCCCCGACCCTGGGCTAATCGACGTCACTGAACTCGAATCTGAAGTTCATTTTTGAAGTATCGGTCGCTATCAATCGATATCGACCGGTGTTACCGTTTTTTGTGTAGTAAAGGCGCTGTTGCCCTACCAAAATCCAGGTTTGAATAACGCACCATGTGCGGTTACACTCTTTAACGTGTAGTGTGCCTTGGTGCGTGAAGTTTCAAAAATCATGGCTTAATATCGATTTTTCTGTGGATATTTTTCTTGCGGTCCGGTACTTCCGTCCTGGGGTAGTCGATGTCGCTGAAGGCGAGCGTGAAGCCCACATTTAAGGTGTCCATCGCCATCAATCCATTTGGGCTATATTATCGATTTTTCGTGTGGATTTAGTCATAAAATAGTGGGCAGGGGGAAATAGGGGGGGGGTGAATTACGTCACGAAAACACGAAAATAGCGAAAAATACCCAGACGTCTTCTCCCTGCCTGGGAACTTCTGCCCTGGAGGTGGTCGAAGTCTCTAAACACAAATCTGAAATTCGCTTTTGAAGTATCGGTCGCCATCAATGGATATTGATCAAGCTATAGATTTTTTGCGGATGTCGTCTAGTCGAGGTCACTCAACACGAATCTGAAACTCGTTCTTAAAGTATTGATTACCATCAATCGATACTGGTCAAGTTACCGAGCGCGAAAATAGCTAAAAATACCCAGACGTCTTCTACGTGTCAGGGATTTGGAAGACGTGCGGAATACGTCGCGTGACGTGCTGGGACTCAAAAGACGTGCCAAAGGCTTCGCTCAGCTTGTTTGGGGATTCAGATAGACGTGCCGAAAACGTCGTCTGCTGACGGTGGATCAGTGAGGGGGACCAGTAGCAGTAATGGGGGACCGTTTCAATAGAGGAAGACCAGTAGTGGGGAACCAATAGATCGCCCTATCACACCATATACTATACGTACTGCGAGCCTTTTGTACTCCTAGGTAGGGAAGAAAGCTGTGCAAATAGAGCAGCTAACTTGATGTGATTCTCCTTACCTTACGATTAGTGATACTGCAACATCGCGCGAAGCGCGCAAGTGCGAGGAACGCCGATAGGCGTGACGGAGCACTTGTTACTTAATAGTAGACTACGCACACGGCTGAATATAATAATTGTTCCAGCTCGCTACTGCATCGCGTATGATCAGAAAATTGCAAGCGTTCTTCTGTAGCAGATCAGATCAGATTCATCTAATGCTCACCCTTGAGAAAAAATAAATAAACGATGATGAGACGTTGCCAAGATTTTCACGTATGGAATCTACTGTATGGTTTTACAGAGAAGAAATAATTGAGGTATTATCTAAATGGTCTAAGTCTTATTCGGTTTCTCCGGATTTCATCCCTCTTGTTTTTATAAAGAACGTTGTTTACTATATAGCCTTTCCATTGGAAAGTATATTTAACCTTAGTTACACCAGAGCGGAAGTTCCTGAAAGATGGAGGCATGCTTTTGTGACCCCATCTCTAAAAAGGCTCCACTTAACGACCCCAGGGACTATCGGCCTGTTAGCATCACCTCAATCTTTGCGAAAACTTTCGAGAAGATCCTTAAAAAGCACGTCCTAGCTCATCTCGAAATCAACAAAATTGTCTCTGAAAATCAGTTTGGCTTTCTCAAAGGAAGATCTGTGGAATAGTTCACTAAATGACTGGTCTAAGAGTTTCGAGGATAAAAAACATACGGATGTAGTATATTTTGATTTTTCAGAAGCGTTTGACAGAGTTCCTATAGATAAGTTTTACTGAAAATGGAAGCGATAGGTCTTCATCCTATGGTGATAAATTGGACTCGGCAATTTTTATTTAGGAGAACCTACCAAGTAAAGATTGAAGGCCAGTACTCCAAGATCTTTCCTGCATTAAGCGGAGTCCCTCAGGGAGGAGTACTTTCCCCAATCATGTTTCTTTTGTACACATATGAACTTCCAGACTGTCTTACTAATTTAGGGGTAACATGTAAAATGTATGCCAGATGATGTTAATATCTACAAAAGGATTGACAATGATGCGGATGCAATGTTTCTCTATGTAGCGATCGACATCATTAGTCGCTGGGCAGAAATATGGGAGTTGCCTCTCGCAGTTGAGAAAACACATCTTCTGATGATCGGTCCTAAAAACCGTGCCCAAACTCCGGAATATCGAATTAACGGTCAGGTTTTAACTACAACTGATGAAGTTAGAGATCTCGGTTATATAATAAGAAACGAGCTTCCAAGCATTACAGTCTCTTAGTAAGAAAAGCCAATTATCGCATCTTTAACCTCTTTAGGGCTTTGAAATCCGAGCTTCCTGAGGTTTACATACGTGGTTTCAAAACCTACCTAAGACCTATAGTGGAAAGTGGGACATCAGTCTTCAATCCAACGAAAAAGAAAGATATATACCTTCTAGAAAGCATTCAGAATAGTTTCACTAGAAAGCTTATGATGAGATGCTTCTCATTAGATTATAGCTTTATTCCAAACGGTACTCAACGGGCTTCGCTATTTGGTCTTTCTTCGCTAAAGAAGAGAAGAAAATCGCTGATTTTGTCATGTTATACAAAATTGCTGCAAATAAGGCTTCCACTGACACAAATAAATTCCTTGACGGGATGTTGACAAGATCCGTGAGAGGGAAGTTGAAACTTCGAGTCTCAGTTGCTAAATCGCGAATCAGATCAGATTTCTTAACCTATCGCATTCTCAGGGAATTCAACCTGCTACTGGGCAGATATGAAGATTTAGAGAGGCTCTCTGCTCAAGCCTGTAAAATGTTTGTCAAAGATTGAATGCTAAACAGCCAAGAAATGATCCCTGGGGTTTGTTATTTACTTGACTTGTGTTCGAGTGGTCAATCTGTGATGTTTTGTTCGTTTTTTTACACTTTACATGCTAGACAGTTGTCTGTGTCCGTCTATGCCTTGAATAAATAAATAAATAAATAAATAACATCACACACGTCACGGACTCCACGTCGACATCAGAAGCCATCCACCGCCGGTTACGCTCATCGTTCGGCATCAAGGGCATCGACAGCAAGCCGTTGTCAGGAGTCTGCACCACCCGTCCGCCGTGAATCACGTCCACGGTTCCGCCAAGGAGAATCCTCTTCGCCTCAGGCAAGCCGAGTCAGCCCTCAGGCACCACGTCAACATCTGCCGTCCCTCCGTGATTTCTGCAAAATCCCTTATATGCCTCCTTCCTTCGCTCGCCGGGAGGTCTCGTCCGAGGACGAGGACGAGCGTAGTAGCGGAGGCGGCTCGTGGTAAGCCGGGGCAAAAGCCGTCGGAGCAGACAATACGTTTCATTCACTCAATATGGTCTCCAACGAGACAAACACATCCAATGCGATAATACAATAACCTGACATTATAGGGAAGTTGAGGCGGTAGAGTCTAGAGTCACAGGGCAAGCGGACGGCAGAGATTGAGCACGAGCAGCAGGAGTGACGCCTAGGTGAGTTGGAAGGTAAGGATATTCGGTACTTATGAAGCAAAGGGCCCGTGGTGCCGTGGGGCTGCCGGGAAACACGTTAACGCGGCAGCGGCAACAGAAACGCGGCAACCCACGGCACCCGAGGACGGGTGCTTCATAAGTTCCGGCCTCGTGGTGCCGTGGGTTTGCCGCGTTAACATGTTTACCGGCAACCCCACGGCAGCACGGGCCCTTTGCTTCACAAGTACCGGATATTCCAGTGTTGCAGGCTACGTCACGCGCTCCCCAAGCAAGCCGGTCAACGACATCGACCGAAAGCCGTCCAGCCGCGTACGCCACCAGCAGGCATCAGCTCGTCTCTAGTACGAATATTTCCTTCCCTTAGTCAATACGTTGCGACTTTATTTGCAGACCTCTGCCACACCGCATGCGGTGAATCCGCATGGGGAACCGGCGCATGGCACAAGGCCACAAGACGCCGCAATGGTTTATTCAGCCTTAGTTTTCTTCGCTTCTTTCTCTTTCCTATCTAGTACATCATAAGTAGTCCTCTTTCTTAGTTATCGCATACGTAGTTGTAGTAGCTCTCCTTTCTCTCTAGTTGCGTGCAGTAGCTCCTCCTCTATTAAGCTAGTAGATGTTTCCAACTTTCTCCTCCTTGAACGCACCTGATGCGCCGATTATATACCTTTGTCCTTGGGAAAAAATTTCTAATTTCGAATGATCGAATAATATTCGATTTTCGAAATTTCGAATTTCGAATGATCGAATATTATTCGATTTTCAAAATTTCGGATCTCGAATGATCGAATAATATTCGATTCTCAAAATTTCGAATTTCGAATAGTCGAATAATCAAATGAACACCCTACTTATTGTGGTCACCCAATGATTGACATTTACTTATTTTCATTATCCACTGTAAACTGCGTTCGACAGAGCGGCATATACGAAGGCTTCAGATTGTCATTACTCTTCTAACAATTCGTTAATTGCGAAAGGGGATCGGTAATTATCAACTGTGGTAGATCGATGTCGATCAATGGATCTCCTGTCCCGTGGCCGACATACTACCGCTACTCTTATGGTAAATCAGGACTAATGGAGTGGAGCGTGTTGAGTACAGTGAGTGGTGAAAAGCGCTGCTGAGGCTGAGTGCGAAGAGCGAGGCGAGGGCAAGCTGAGGACCAAACCAAGACGGAAGATGGTGTCCAGGCCCAGATGCCATTGTCCAAGCGCCGCGAAGGCTGCTCCATCCATTTCCTTCACGAGACCAAAAGACGGTGACAAAGGTATAATGGCAATGAAGCACCCTCCGCTTCCCTAAGAATTGTGTGCACCGAGAAGAGAGAAGCACTGGACAAGCAGAGCTAGGTTGTTCTAGATCTTGCTCCATAGGTTACTGTCTTTGCTTAGGTTATACCGAAGCTTCCAGGTCGTAAAAGGCTAGCACAAACCAAGAAGTAGCACAAAGGCGATCTGGTGCAGAAAAAGCACATTGGCTCATGAATGTCATTCAGTCTGTTTTCTGGCTCTTATGAGGAGCTTCGCGCCACTTATAAGCAAACGGACTCAAAGTCCATGGCTGGAATACAAACTGATAAAACACTACGACTTGGACAGTGTTATAGCGAAAATGTTTTGCCAAGTCGTTAAACTCAAGGAGTAGGGGGTCGTTGTATTTACAATGGAATCGACACCTCACGAGTTCAGGGGTCTTGTACACCCTTGATGCCTCTGCACCAAGCGGATCGGAGAGCAGTGGATAGAGACGTTGCTTCACGCGAAGCAGGTCGAGGGTTCGATTCTCCTGCGCTGCTGCACTTTTGCATTCCAACTAATTGATGCGATTTGAAGGATTCTGACGTCTATACCATTTTCAGAGATTTTTTTGCGCAATTTTTCTACTGCATCCTGTGACATTCAACATGGTGATGTATAAATGTTGAACACCAGTGACACACAGGTACAAAGCAACACTGGGCAAAATACGGGCAGCGTATAAAAGCTACAGCCTCCTCACAGTTTGTTTCCATACATGGACCAATGATCTCGTAAAAATCCATCCTGCTTGGATTTTTAAAAGAGACCAGGATGTGATGTCGGAGGTGAAAATGAGAAACGAGGTCTGTGGATCCCTCAAATTAACATAAACGGCATCAATACTCTCTTTTCCTTTCATTGCCTATTACCTGGAAATCAGAGGTCTGCTGAAGGTTTTCAAAAACTGAACACCAACAATGTCCGCCGATGCCGAGTGGTAACCCACCTACTCACGCTGAAGTGTGGCCCACCTTTAGACAAGGAACTTTTGAGGGAAGAAATCAAGCTGGCCGAACTGATGGCCAGCATACTCAAGGACTTCGAAGCACGTCAACTTGAAGTTGACGAAGACGAACAGCTGGAAGTGGTGGAAGAAGACGATTGGAATCCGCAAGATGAACTGATGGACTTGGAGAGGCAAGCAAGCAGTGGGCACAACGTTTTCGGGTGGAACGATTTCACTCTGACGTCATTTGTGCACGACCTTCCTTTTGACCTGCAAAAAAGGGACAACATCCTGAAGGTAAGTGTCGAAGCTGCAGGTAGCTGCGGGTAGCTGAAGCAGAGCGGATTTCAAAGGTTCGTCTGAAGGCAGTGGCGAAACGAACCTTTTTATATGTTTTATATTTTTTTGACATACCATTCTTTTAATAAATTATAATTTTAAAAATTCTATTATTTTACACCTTTCTTCACTTCTTCGAATTTTACATTTTCTTATGTTTTATATTATTATAATGATATTGAAGGTGGTGTCGCTGGTGTACCTGCGAGGAGCCTGTAGTTTTTGTACGCTGTCCGTATTGTGACCAGTGCTTCTGTTTCATGCACTTTGTGCCTGTGCATCACTGGTGTTGAATGTTTATACATCATTTTGTTGAGTACCTTTCTCATTGCCTTGTGGTTAAAAAACCGGTCAGTAATAAACAAGTGGCAAGAAAGTTACTCTCCATGGTGTGCAGCTGGAGAATTAGGCAAAGAATCCGAAAATAGTATAGATGTCAGAATCCTTCAAATCTCAACGAACCAGATGAAGTGCAAAAATGTAGCAGAGCAGGGGAATCGAACCCACGACCTCCCACCCATGAAGCAACGTCACTATCCACTCCGCTCCGATCCGCTTGGGGGCAGAGGTATCGCGGGTGTACAAGACCCCTGAACTCGTGAGGCGCCATTGTAAATACAACGACACCCTACTCCTTGGGTTTAACGACTTGGCAAAAATAAACACATTTTTACACTAATCGAGGGATGGGGATTCTACCTATATGACTCGCTCTTCCCGTTCAGACATGCGCTTAAGACCGTTGTCTTGTCAGATTGCATACACACAATTCGGCGCACTTTGAACGACGCGAGAAACTCAAGCTTCATTTTTAACATAAGGCCACATTTCCGTGGTTTTCGAAGAGGTGTACCACTGACTTGTTAAAAAATTGATAAAAAATATTCGAATATTCGATATTCGAAGCCTTCGAATATTCGAATAAACGAATATTCGAATATTGGCATCTTTCGAATATTCGAATAAACGAATAATTCGAATAGTGGACTTTCTCGAATATTCGAATAAAAGAATAATTCGAATATTGGATTTTCTCGAATATTCGAATAAACGAATAATTCGAATATTGGACATTTTTCGAATAGTCGAATATTCGAATGTTCGAAATTCGAATTTATTCGAAACTCGACTATTCGAAATTCGAAAAGGACAAAGGTGTAGCTGATTACAGCCGATGGAGATGGCGATGAGATGATCGATCTGGTCGGCCTGCGCTGCGATGGGCAAGATGGTACGATGGTTATGGATGGTGATGGCAGCTGCACGTCGGGCGCGGTCGAGCAAGTATGTCACCGTAACAGAACGCTCCCGCAGTAGCCCGACTCCCCTCGTCGCCCCCTGTTTGACGCACATCGGCGTCCTTGTGTCCCCTGTAGTCACCATGTAGTGTTCTGTGTAGCAGCTTTCTGTAGTAGTATTGTAGTGGTTCCTTGTAGGCGTTTTTGTTGAATACGGGTCGGCTCGTCTGAGAGCCTCGGCGATTGTGCCGATGTGTAGTTCATGATAGTTTCTTCACTCTTTGGTTATTCTTCTCGTAATACATTGCTCATTCCATTTACCTAGTAGTTTGTCGTCATAAGTAGATCGTTTCACTGTAAGTGGTGTATCAATTCTATATATCTATCCAGTAGTTTAGCTAAGCCTCGACGGCCAGTAGGTAACCATTCACCATCAAGCCAGTCTGTCCTTCGTGGCTCTCTTCCCCTCTTTCTACTCATTACCGCCAGGCGTAGTCCACTTTCTGTATCTAGGTAAGTGGCCTCGTATCTGTGCATGTCTGCCAGAGGCCTTCCAGGTAGAGGTAGAAGTGTGTGACTTCCCCTTCTCTTGTGACAATACGTGTGAAGGCGTCCTCCCGTCAGTCACTCCCTATCTTTTGCATCTGGGGTTGTGGCGTTGGGCTGTGATCGCCTCACTACCCTCGTGGGTTCCTCTCAGGGTGCTTCCGCCTCCTCATCTAAGAGGGCAATAGGCCCAGCAGTAGGAGGCAGCCGACAGCGCTAGTCCCCCAGAAGTCCAGCCGGTCAATCTTCGTGGGCCGGGAGTGTCGCGACCGCGATCGCTCCTCGGTCCGTGGCCGGCCCGGGCGCGCTGTTCCCACGGTAGCTTGCCGATGAGGCACCCTCGATCGGCCTGGGAGCAGGGAAAATTGGTGACGTAACAGCATCGATCGGCGCGCGCCGTCTCCTCTCGACGGGCGCGCGGCCATTCGACGTCCCTGCGCTCCCGCGGCAAGGTCTGCCCACCTCTCGCCTTGCTCCCGATTCCGGATGGCTACCGCGGGGCCTCGTCCCTGCACTATTCGCTGCCGACACTACGGACGGAGGCGCCAGGAGAAGGTTGCGGGGTCTGGTGGGCATCACGCTCACCCCCGCGGCCTCAGGAGAATCCACCACGTTGGCAACGGAGGACGCCTGACTATTCACTACTCCTGTCGTCGTATTGTTGGATGTCTACTGGCTGCGGAATCAAACCTTATGGACAATAAGATGTGCGTGTGGAGAAACTGGGTGAGTCCCTTTGTATTAAAGGCATTGGTTGTATATGCGTATGCGTTATGTATCGTCGTCTGGGTTCTGGGAGTGCGTCGTCCCCCTGAGGCGGAGTGGGAGCGGAGGAGCTGGGTGGCTCGGGGCCAAGGGATGAGGCCAGCCGGCGAAGCTGGAGATCGACCAATACGTTATGGGCAATACGTGCGATCATGGCAATACGGGGGAGTCCCGCGGGGTTAGGTAAGATCTGGGAACCCTCCGGTGCCCGTGGAGCGACACGGAGCCGCAAAGGCAACTTAAGGAACACCTCAGCCTGCGGGGCCACCGATCGCAACAAGGTGCTTTTAGTATTTAAGCCTAGCCTCTTTGGGTTTTCATTTGAGTTACCTCTCAATCAATCGTATTTGAACTGTACGATATCAGCAACGATACTGTAAATGCACACAAACACAAACTTCACGGGATAAGTATGAATTTGGTTTGATTCCGGTAAAAACTTAACATTAAAGATAAAATGTCCTTTTCAGCCAGAATGTCGTTGCTCGACTTCTGTATCGTCGTTGCCAACGATATCGTCGTCGCCCACGATGCGACCTTTGTCGGCCCGCCCCGAGTCAAGGAGTGGGCCTGCACTCTTCGTACTGTACTGAGATAAACACGTCCTCTGCCAGGTCTATCTCGTGCTCGTCTCCATAAAATCACTGAATCCCGATTCCTTGGACGCTAAGTCCTAATTTCCCCCATTGGTACTAATATTCTGTGAGCGTTCGACCCCGATTTCACTCCTCCTACAAGGAGAGATTGCAGTTGGAGATGCTTTAAAACGGCTTCTCTAGGAGGCAGTGTTTAGCGATATCGAGTGCGTGGAGGAGGATGAAGAGATCCAAGTTAGAATTTTAAATACAAATAGTTCCGGTCTGGAGCAATGAAAATGGGACGCCTTTTTTTGTTCCACAAACTTCTATAGTTCTACATCATAATTGTTGATTATCATTGTCAGCAATAAACACAGTTACTTCATGTGAGCAAGAATTTTTTAATGTTAGCGATCCAATAGAATGATACAATGCAAATACGATCGATTGAAAGGTAACTTAAATGAAAGCTCAAAAAGGCTAGGTTTAAATACTAAAAGCATCAGTCGTGTACAAATTGACTCCTGTGATCAAGCCGATAATTAATAACGATCCGATGTGTGCAAAAACATTGGCGACACCGGGGATGGAACCATCAAATCTATCCGCTGCATCCGAGAGGCGATCCCGCTACCACTACGCCAACCGACCACATCGGCCTGGTTGGCAGCAGGGCGCGATGAACTTTGCGCTCACGCGTCCACACGTTCTTTTTTTGACCACAGAAGAGCATTCCGAAGAAAGTAACTATGGTTTTGGACTCCGCACACGGGACCCTTGATTCTGTTAAAATTACATCGTAAAAGCTCACCACCATTCTTCTTGTCAGAGCCAGCCCGATGTGTAAAAAATGCCGATCTTACATTAGTTCTAGCCTTGGTGACATTGTCCCACGCGGCAAAAAAGTTTCCGACGACATCGTCGGACAATGTCGTGAAAGGGCTAAACATGAAGAAAAACGGGAAAGGAAGTGAACAAGATCAGGTAAAAGACTGACGGTGATGAGAACATTGTCTTAAATGCAGGTTAGAATAAGAGCGACGCAGGGCCTTATTTAGCATTTCGATAAAAGTAAGGGACATGTTGACAAGGTTTTAGCCTTTGCACATAATTATGATCGGGTTGTTGCAACCGCTATGGTTCAAAACGTACTACAGTTCCCTCTCGTTATAACGCGTTTGAAGAGACCGTAGAAAATCTGCGTTATAACGGGAGTCACGTCCTAACCGGAGTTGAAGTTTTTACACCATTTTAGATCACACCACAGGTATATCTAAAATCACATATAATGACTAAATATGGCTATAGTGATGAAATATGTGGCCATGAAGAGAGTGTGAAGGCAAAGAACAGATTTAAATTATTAATGAAGCCCTGTCCTTAACACTAGAGATACTCTCTGTTATATGCATAACGAGTGTGAGGAATAACAGAGTACAAAGAGTAGTTAGACGTGATCAACAGCACAATTGTGCAACCCAATGTTGCAATATCTTTTGCTGTGATCAAAGCTATCGCGCCGGTGGGAATCGAACCAGCACTGCTAGCCTGCAGGCAAGATTTTAGCCCACTGCACTAGCAGCGCTGTTAGTTCGCGCGCCAAAGACATCCTTTCTAAGGCATCGTTTTTGCAAATAGCTTATCAGCACTATCCCATGATTTCGGAATGTTGAGTGTGACCAAACGGCGCTGCAGCTGTAATCCTGGCGGAAAAGGCAGAAGATAAAGGCACAAGTCCCGCATGGTGCGAAAGTTCTGGCCGCAATGAAACATCCTGTAGCAGTATGTAGTGTAACAGCTTTAGTCTTGAATCATAAATGTAGGGCATTGCTTTGAATAATCAGAGCTTGTTTCCACATCCTCTCTCGTTCACGATAGAGGAAATCTCCCAATGTTCGGAAGCTTCTAACGACTACCAGGAACTTTCCACTGTGCTCGACATGTTTCTGACTATGAACACTTTTGGTGACCGTGCACGCGAAGAAAACATTGATATGCATCTAATATGTTGCCACTCGGGTGCTGGTCGTGACTATGAACGAAGCAGTCGAAGGGTAGGTCTGTTTACCGCGGTCAGCATCTTGTGGTCCTTATTTTTTCTGTGGGAGCGGATTTTTTCTGTGGATTTTGAGCGGAGAGTTTCCCTCAGATCCGCGCTATAACGGGAGTAGCGTTATATCCGACGCGTCCTGAGCGAGTTGATTTGTGTTGGCGTAAAGGTAAGTTGGCCGGGGCCAGAGAAAATTTACGTTATATCGAGAGTCGCGTCTTATCCGGAGGCGTTATAACGGGAGGGGACTGTATTTGGATTGTGTCCTGAAAGTCTGCCATGCAACGTCTTCTGATCCTTCTTTGCGCTAAACCAGGATGTTCTGTGGAACAGAAGAATGTGGAAAAATGAATTGCGTTGCACAGTTCTACATTGGAACCTTGGTCGCTGAGCGAATCGTTGTCTGACGACGCATAATTTCCAGATTATGTGGAAGAAGCAATCCGTGTGGTGAAATGCACCGACTGCATACTCCGGTAGTACGCCGGAAGACAAGTAGGTCTTAATGCACTTCAAGGGGGAAATTCAACGCTCCTCTTATCAGTAGTGTTGCGGTCAAATTCGCACTTGTGAGCTTTGAGGCCCTCACACACTTTTGCGTCGAGCGGCGGCGACAAGAGGCGAAAACGGATGGCCAGTATTCGGTACTTCCGGCTGCCGCGCGCGACGTCGCAGCGCCCCTCAGCGATTTAGCCACCCCCCCCCCTTTGGAGAGTGCAATTCTTAGGTTACAGACTTCGTCTTCAGTCTCCTTCGTCTTGGAGAAATTGCATTGAGAAAGGGGACGAACGCCGTGATTTCTATTTATTTTGAGGGACAATCTACCATACACCTGTCCAGATTGCTTCATTAATGGTGGAAATCCCATATAAGTAGTTGGTGAGTAGTTTTGTGGTATGCAGCTGTCAAGACGTTCCTTCACTACTTCACTCTAGCGTCAAATTGACTGCAGCCACTATCACTCCACGTCCTCAAACGGTCATCCTCAGGCAAGAATTGATTTTTTTGGCAAAAAGCGACATATAACAATAAAAATCCTTGCATTCGCATCATCACAAGATGAATTTTCAAACATTGCTAGTATAAAAACTTGAGGTTTATGCAAAATCTTTTTGTAAATAGGAACCCAGCTAACGAGAAAGATGCCAGAGATCTCGCTACTCAAACACTTGGCAGTTCTTATTGAATGTCCCAGGTCTATCCTAATTGGGAGGGGGCAACACTAAAGTTGCAGTTGAGTTCAGCACGCACGACACGACACGACACCCACTCTCTGAGTGCCATAGTATCATTTGATTGTGGCTGAAGCTGTGGAACAAACTCAAGGAGGGGTGGAGAGACAAGACACCGCATAATGCCGACTGGGACAGTGCCTTTTCAAAAGCAATGTTAGCAACTGGGCTATTAATATTAGTAACATCACAGAAAATCTTAATAATAATAGAAATAGAATTATTAAGCATACCTGCTAAGATGAAAGAACTTCTAACGCTATGGCTTAAAAACTCTGGTAAACAATTCGTTGCTACTAATGGAATTAACACGTTTTATACAGACACCATAATTGATAGATGCAGATGTTATAATGCAACAGATCTGTTATATCTCATTGATTACTTACTTAGGAATAGCTATTTTATGTTTGCAAACATTATTTATAAACAAAATAATGGAATCCCTCAAGGAGGTAATTTTAGTCCTCTTCGTGCAGACCTCACTATATCTATGTTCGAGTTTGATTACTCTAAAGGTATTAGAGTATACGAAAACCAACTTTTTATACCATTTAGATATATGGATGACCTTCTTATAGTTCATAATTACAATGAAAACTGCATCGACCAGATTCTAAATTTAGTCTACAAAGACGCACCCACCTTAAAGAAAATGCACATTAGTCAGCATAAATGTAATTATTTGGACATATCCTTGGAAGTTATTGATAACGTAATAGAAACCAATCTATATAACAAGACCGATGATTTTTACTTTAAAATTAACAGATTTCCTTACAAGGACTCGGAAATTTCAAATAATGTCAAAATAATGTTATTTATACAGAAACACTTCGTATAGCTAACGCGTGTTCTAAATTCGATTATTTTTGCTCTAAAATTAAAGAACTCTATAATATACTTACAAGTAATGGCTTTGATAAAGAATTTATCATAACTAACATACTTAAATGTTTATACAAAAATAAACCGATTTTTATAAACACAATATTAATGATAATTATAAGAATGTGCTACGTTTCGCTAAGACGCTAACTAACAGCCGCCCTTAGATTTAGTTATCACAAGAGAACGCTAAGTAATAATTGTATTTAGTTTCTTTTTACTAACATATTTTCTTATGCTGCTCTATATTTAGACTTTTGTAGCGCGCTTATTACAGCCTCACTAAGGAATTACCTATTAGTCATTTTCTATTTTAATAACTATACAAGATTCCATTCTTTCTTTTGTTTGACTCCTTTCCTACACTGCTAACAGGCGTGCTCCAGTCCCGCATTGTCTGCGTATGCGCTGACTGAGTATCAAATCTCATTTTTTCGCATGCGTTGCGCCTAATATTCCATTTTAACATTATTTCTTTATCTTTTACTCTTTATAACAACTTTTTTGTCTCCTACTTTTCGCTTCATTCGCACCATTGTAACCTCAGAGCCTCCTTTTCGTTCATTATTCCTTATTTGTCGGCTAACATGGGTAGCTATGCGTTGCGCGTACGAGGCGACGAGTTAGATCAATGGTGGTCGATCAGGCGCGTAGGTGATCGGCGCGCAAGTGATCTCAGGTCCGCATAAAAGGACCTGAAATCACTTGCGACGCCATCACGCTGGACGCAGATTCTCCTCCACTCTGCCGCCCTCCCCTGGGGATTCGATCGTCCCGTGGTTGCCAACCCGCCGTTCTACAGTGCTATTTGATCTTATTCTCTCTTGTGCTGTTATTTATTTATTTATTTATTGCCAATTCGAGCCATTCACTACAAGGGGAGAAAAATCGCAGAAGAAGCAAATTAAATTGGCTAATGAAAGATGACATGAAATAAGAGAAAAGGGAAAATGAAAAAGAAAAGACAAGAAAAGTGGGCAGGATTCGCGAGCAATTGATGAAGATGGGGGAAACAGAGGACTTTACTGATGGACACATCGCGCATGTGGAAAATGGTGGCTTCTTGTACTTGGTGAGACAGTTAATAAACCGTGCGCGTGAAGAAAGGAATACTGCGAGGCGAAGCAAAGGGCTTACGATACTACAACCATAGGTGCCAGACTAGCTGTAGCCTATGAGTGGTGGACCTTTTAAGTGTAGACAAGGGAAGATGGTACGCACCCCCGTAGGCTACCCTGATGGGAGGTCATAAGCCCTTACCAACTCGCGCAAGGTGGTCGACATAAGATTCGAAAAGTCCAGTGTATCAGGCATTAAAGTTCGTAAAAAAAAACGCTCCACATTGCACAATTTGTACAACAGCAAAGGTTGGAGAGGTTATAGGGAGCGATATCGGGAGAATGAGGTACACTACGCTATACATTGAGAGATCAGATATAGCTGAGCTAGTTCGGTACTTGTGGATGCAGCGAGAAGTGGGATATTTCAATGGAAAGAAGAGCATTGACGTGTTCCGGAAGACAGCATCGCTGAACGTCTGGCTGAAGCATCTGGCAACTTGGCGGTTGAGCTCATATCTGGAATGGAACGGTAATTGCGCAGCACTACTACCACAGTTGGCTCCAAGGACGTTACATTTTGACCTATGACTCTATCACTTGGCCACTGATCTTTCTAGAATCTTTTGCAGTAGCATATAAGGGCCTTCAAGTAGGATGCCGTACGTCTCCTGCATAGTCTCCCACCACGCTTCTCACAACGGACCGCAGGCGGAGCGCCACGACCCAGGACCACCACCACAGCCACGGAAGCGACACGATCGACACCGAACCCCAAGCAGCAACGCTCGACCGCGGAGGAATTAACGAAGAAGATGCGAAAAGACACTGCGATATCCCATGTCAATAAATTGTTAGCAGGTCGCTACACCAGGGGGACTGCGCTCCCGTTATAGCGCGCCAAGACAGCGCGCACGCACGCTGCGCCATTGTGCACGGGATGGCAGTCAGTGTGGAGGCACTCAAGTGGACATAGGGTTCACCAACTACAGTGTAGCTATAGCTGTGCTATGGCTCGTGAGGCCTACTGAGATCTCAGTTCAGTGTACATCAATTAGTCAATGTAGGGGCATCATCCCTTAGTTGTCTTAGTTGCTGGGCTAAACGGGTCTGAAATGTGCAAGACTTTCTATGTATGAACACATCAGGATGTAGATTATTCCACTCTGCAACTCTTCGAACAAGGAAGGAGCCTTCATAGCCAGTCGAGTTAGGTTTTTCTGGTCTTATACGGAATGGGTGGCCCCTCAATCTACCGATGGTCTGCGAGGTCTCGAAAAGGTCGGAAATGCTAAGATTAATCTCGCTTGTTGTCAGTTTATACATCAGTGTAAAGTCTGCAATCTTACGCCGGAATTCTAAAGTATCGGCATTAAGTCTAGACAACCGCTCTTCGTAAGAAAGGCCTAATTGACCGCACCTGCTAAAGCAGCGATATGTGAAACTTTTCTGGACCTTTTCAATTTCAGCTATATGCGCTCTCTTTTGTGGTGACCATATCGGTGAGCAATACTCTAACAGCGGCCTTACATACAAGGCAAAAAGTCTGAAAAGCATCGCTAGATCACGCATTCTGAAAGACCTTAGAATAAAGTTCGAGCATCTGAGCGCCTTGCTAGCACTTTCGCGGATATATTCTTCAAAACTGAGGTTTTGTCATAGGTAATGCCTAGCTCTCGTATCTTATTAACGCAGGTTAGGGTAGCACTCCCTAAGGTAAACGATACATCAGGGTGGTAACGTCCTAAAGTCATGACAGCGGTTTTTTGAGCAGAAATCTCTAACGACCACGCCTTGGACCACTCTACAACGGCATCTATTGAGTCTTGAAGTTTCCGATAGTCGTTGACCGTAAAATTTTGGTGTCGTCGGCATAAATGCTACAATAACAACCGGGCGGGAGAACGCGGGGGAAGTCGATAATGAAGATTATTAACAAAAGGTGGCCCAAACACGTTCCCTGAGGAACGCCGTTTGGTGTGGGATAGTAAGGGGAGAAGCTGCCGTTTATTACTACAGACTGAACCCGGTCAGAAAGGAAAGAACGCAGGAATTTCAAAAGTTGACCTTTAATCCCATAGGAGCAGAGTTTTTTAACCAGCAGTGGTATGGAGATAGAGTCGAAAGCTTTTGCGTAATCTAGGTAGCAGACAGACACATAGTTTCTTCTATCTAATTCTTGTGCCATAAAGGGATGGTGGAAATAAGGGCGGAAGTAGTTGATTTATGCTCAAGAAACCCATGTTGTTCTTTTCGAAGTAAATGATTTTCATTTAGGTAAGCGGTAATTTTTTTGCACAAAATGCGCTCCATAACCTTGCTAATTGAACTGGTTAGACATATGGGTCTGTAATTAGTGACGTCGTTTTTGGTTCCTTTTTAAGGACTGGACGTACAAGACCAATTTTCCACAGTTTCGGTACTTCGCCATGTAACAGAAGTCGGTTGAAAAGCATCGTCAGAGGAGAGGCGAGCCCTAGAGCTGCCTTCTTTACCAATATATAAGGAATCCGGTCGGGCGATGTGGAAACTCTGTTTGGTAGCTTTCGCAACGGTTTCACTCGTGATATCTATCCAGTTCAATTCGCTGTCGGTTACGGGAGGCAGTCTATCACTCATATCACTTCGTTGCTTGTAAACTGATTTGAAATAGTGAGCAAACAATTGGGACTTACCGCTATCATCTCGAATGTACCCACCGTCATTGATAAGGTCTGGGATACATTCAGTCAGCCTTAACTTCTTTCGGCAGTAGTTAAAGAAACGTTTTGGGCTACCACAACAAGCGATTCCTTTTTCTTTGGTTATCTGATATCTAGCTAACGCCCTCTTAAGCTTCCGAAAGAATTTACCCTCTTAAGCTTCCGAGAGAATTATCTCTCGGAAGCTAGAGTATCTAATGTCTCTTACAGAACAAGCGGAATAGTGCAGCCTCTCAACTTTAGCCTTCAGCAGGACCAGACTTCTTGGGTATTTTTCACGGTTTGCGCCACGCCTCAATAAAGGCACGTATTTGCTTATAAGTTGATGGAATATGCTAATAATTTTCGTATACAAAGCATCAACATTGTGGGAAGAATTACTTATTGCAATCCAATCTATTTTTGCAAGAGCGGAGATTATAGATATGTAGTCACCTTTAAAAAAGTTCCTACTCTCCCTATGATCTCGTACTACATTTTCCTCTACCTCAGGAATTGTAAAAAGTACACTGTTGTGATCCGAAGTACTGAAAGGAGGAAGAACACGTACCGCTGAAATTATACAAGGTTGTGAGGCTAATAAGATATCCAAAACATTAAGGCCGTGGGTAGGTTGTTTCACCAACTGCTCTAATTTCAATGATATGGTAAAATTCAGAAAACCACTTGACGAACGGGTTGATATGTTTCCTCTATGTCTCATGCCACTCCAGTCAATCGTTGGAAAGTTAAGATCGCCCATTAAGAGGATATGACCATTCCAGTCATCGCAGAGATTGTGGAGGAAGTCTATGAACTCGGTGAAGGTGTTAGCTGCAGATGATGGACTGCGATAGCACATTAGAAACAAAATGTTTCCATGCTTTGTTTCGATCTGCAATGCTAACACCTGAATTTCGCAGAAGAACTCTCTTTCTGCTATAAGTCTGTGAAGAATCTTCTTGTGAATAAGTGCCAGCACTCCACCACCTACTCGCACACCTTTGCGGTCACAGCGATAAACGGCGTACCTTGAATCATAACTTAAAATAGCATCATGGATTTTATCTGGTTTGTACCAGCTTTCTGATGTGAATACACCACTTGGCATTTTGTGCATGAGAAAGTTAAGGTCTGGTACTTTGTTAACGATTGACCTCGCGTTAAATAAAGTGAAATCGTGATGAGCGGAGTGTAACTGGGGATGAGAATTTGAGGAAGGCGTTCCGCTTGACGTGTTGGCAATTCTGTTACCCTAGCACAAAGATGTGTGGAGGAGCCGGCGGCGAAGAAGGTGGGAGGGATGCTGGCACCGATCCAACCATCGAGGAAGTGGGCTGAAGGTTACGTTGAGCTGGTAACTCGCGGGGATTAGTTAATTTATGGATAGCCAGATCTCGAACAATGTATAGAAGCCTACCTTCATGGCTATTCATTATACCTGCCTTTCTCCTCAGTGATCGGTCGTAATCCAATTCCTCTCTGGTGTAATCAGCTCTAGCGTACGAATGCACGTAGTCCTTTGTGAGCGATTGCCTTCCCGATCGCATATGTTCAAGCATCCTATCCCTGAAGTTTTGGCTACCTAAGTATATCTTGATTATACGAGGGCGTGAGCTGCCTGCTTGCCTCCGAACCTTCGGATGCATATGAAACGTAATTTTGCCACTGTTAAATTCGCTTAAGAGAAGCTCATCACCAGAAGTCTCGATGACCTCTTTGATGGCCTCTCTATCGAACGCATACGTGGCAGCCTCGGTGTTTTGCTCACCAACTCCTACCCATGTGATGCGGCAGGCTTTCGCATCAACAATCTTTGAATCTGTCTTGAACTTAACTAGCGTACTGTACAAGGCAGATCTAGGGTCGGAGTCTCTTTGAGGTTCGGAAACAAGCTTGTTCTCAAGAGCGTCAAGTCTCTTAAGGATTGCAGCTTGCGACTCCTGCATCTTAACAAATACTTCAAAGATCTTATCAAACCGTTCGAAGTACTCGTCCCATCGTTTGAGCACGGGCATAAGCCATGACGGCGCCACGTCGTTGACGTTGGCGTTCTTCTTTGGTGCCATTTCGAGATCAGTGCAGTCGAACGGAGTAAGCCGCAAAGCGAAGAGACCAGCGAAGAGCGACCGACCCAGATGAGTACTCTAGGCGGGAATGAGTACTCTAGGCGGGAATCTCTCCATAGGCGTGTCGTTGTTAACAAACAATTTTTATTCTATCGCGTTCTAACCGTAGATTCGTGATTTCGATAGCATATTGGATCGACACCTACGCCTATACATGACATATTTGGTTATTCCTTATGATATTCCTTATGATTCCTTACACGCCTATGGAGAGTGCGTGATTTTTGTATTCTGTGTTTGTATGTGTATTATTTAATCATGTTTTGTTCTGGTTTATTTTTATTACATAGCATCTCCCTGCTTCACTGATGAGCCACCGGAGAGGTGCTATGACAAAAGGTTCGTATGAAGGTATGGTAAAACGAACCTTTTAACTCTTTATAGGTATATTTAATAAGAGTGCTTATAGAACTCTGATTTAGAGTTGGTGTTCCAGGAAAGACATAAGATTATTAGGGAAAAAGATAAGCATCCTCCGCATAAGAAATGTGTTTGCTCATTTATTTATTTACACAAGTACAAGTACAATCGTGTGCAATCTGTATAAAAATTACTAAACGAGAAGAGCAAGTACAGTCTATACATATTATCTAGATGAAAAAGTAAATAATGGACGACGTCTAAGGCATCAGCAAGTCATGGCTTCAGACGTAATTTTGGAAAATTTTTAAAAGCTTCATAATTCTCAGAAAGATTCTGTATTTTGCGGATAAGGCTTCTCATAAGGGAAGGTGCTATGCAAGAAAAAGAAGCGCCTGTAATTTCGCTTGGCTCTTCCAGCATCGTACTTTATTATACCATCACGAGTATTAGATGCTCTCAACGTTACTAGGTCAGTGAACTTTATACTGATCTCATCGTTAGCAATTTTGTGAAAGAGCAATAGATCATTCTCCTTCTTCTAAACTCAAGAGTGTCTAGCCCAAGACCTTTCTGGTGAAACTGTTCTGAACTCGTTCTATCACAACGCTAGGCTTTCGTGTGTAGGGCATCTGGCATACCTCCGAGTCGCTCCAGCGACCGGTCGCGGCGATAGTGTTGTGCGGGTACCTACGAACTGCGTAGCTACCCTCGCAACACTATCGCCGCGACCAGTCGCTGGAGCGACTCGGAGGTATGCCAGATTCCTAACCAGGGAAAGGTCTCAGGCGTAGGTCTGAACGGGGGAAATCGATAGCACGGCGAGAATCTCCACCCTTCATAAAGTAGAAAAACATGTTTCGTTTTTGCTGAGTCCTTAATCCAAAAGAGCTACGGGTACTCGAAGGGGGAGGGGATACGGTGGCGCACCGTCAGCACGTGCCCACGTGCATGCGTGCGCGCGCTGTTGAATGAGACGCGGCGAAAGGCTCTGCGGCAAGCGAGTCGGTGGCTCAGCAGGGTGCGGGGCTACTTGGCATGTGCTAGGTCAGATGTTCCACTCCCGTGCTATGCAACATTTTTGCATTTTTTTTTCATGATGGCACCTTTCTTTACCAGTTTGCTTCATTCACATCTCCTACATATTTATTTCACTCTAAATTGTCAAATAAGGATCAGATTCGTGCTCAACGCGAGGTTTGGGCAGAAACGGTGACCATGACCTTACCATTAATCCTTTACCTACTGTAGTTAAGCATACTCCAGGGTAATACGGAAAACGAATGTCAGATTCGTGATCGCCATCCCAAAAAACCCCCTGGGAGAACTTTGAGCGCAATCGGTGACTACGACTTCGACGGCCCTAGTCACCCGTACCTACCGTAACCTACCGTAATCGGCCGAAAATTGAAACACGGGTGTCAGATTCGTGATCAGCACCCCAAATAACCTCCCTGTGCAAGGTTTGGGCAAAGTCGGTGATTATGACCTCGACATCTCTAGTAACCCGTACCTGCTGTAATCCGTACCTGTTGTAAGGTCATTGTTTAACATTCGCTGAAAAAACAAAACATTGTATAATTCAGAAACTGAGAAAAGTGAGTGAAGCAGAGCTCATAGAAACCTTTATTTGACAGCTTAGAGTGAAATAAATGTGTAGGAGATGTGTAGGAGGTGAACTGATTTAGACAAAGAACTGATTTGCCATAAAGCACGACTTTCACGACACTACTTTCACGACTCCAGAGGTCGATGAGAGGTCGAAAAAATTTTTCGCTCAACCCCCTTCCATGGGGGTTATTTGGGGTGCTGATCACGAATCTGACATCGCTTTTTCAAATTTCGACTGATTACGGTAGGTTATGGTGGGTACGGGTGACGGTGCAATACATACATACTGTACCCCCAATTTCGAAGGCCCTTAGCTCTTTGGGTTCAATTATCCATTCCCCCATTCAGACCTACGTCTGGGACCCCTCCCTGGTAAGGATCAAAAACTGGCGCACCATACTCCAGTATTGGCCTGACAAAAACCCTATACGCCTGGAAAAGAATGTAACTGTTATTTTAAGACAAGGGTCTAAACAGATTAAACATGACTTTCACAGCTTTGTTGGCTACCGTTGCACAGTGCTTATCGAAATTCAGTTTACTCGTAAATAGAAACCCAAGATCTTTTATTTCTTCAACTTCATTAAGTGATATCCTACCATCCTACCATATATATTAGAGGAGGGTTTTTGTTTGACCGTAATTCTTCGGAACTTCGTAAACTTTGCGGGCTCGATTGTTTAATCACCCAAGTTTGAGGAGCGATCTAGACTTCTCTCTCCGAAGGGGTGCGCCGGGAGGAGAGCAATCGTCGTTGCCGAGGAGGATACGTGAGGCATCGCGAAATAGGCCGGCGCCGCGTCTCTGTCCGCGCACGTGTTGGTTGGCTACTGCCTCGAACTGGCCCCTTTGAAGGCTCCTGTCCTCGCTACCGTTCATTTAATGAACCTGCAGTATCCTGCGGTGCTGCTGCAGTTGTGTTACCGCAGGGTACGGCTTTGCCGCCTGTATACATCGCCGGCCGAGGTAAGAGCTCATTCCTGTTGCTGCTATTCTCCTATTCGAAGTTCGTTGTGTTGAGCGCTTGCATCAGTTTTTCCCGCCCACTCATACTTCATACCTATCACTTGGATCCCCCCACCAGGGATGGGCGGAAATTTTTAAAATTTCCCAGAAGACAGAAAACAGAAAATCGCTTTCTTCAGAAAACAGAAATCGGAAAACAGAGAAGCCAAAAACGCCAGAAATCGGAAAGCGGAAAACAGAAAATTTCGAAATCAATCCCAACATTTGAAGCATCAACAATACTCATAGCTCCGTTTCACAGCTAACGCCTCAATTAATAGTCCAACTAGTAAGAGAATGGCGTTTCAGAGTATCAAATATAGTGAAGCCTCCTGAGGAGAAATAATCAGTAATTTCTGCGTAGCTGAAAGTTCCAACTCACCATTAAAGCACCTAGTTACTCCTTAGCAGAATAAATACGTTGTGTACTGGTTTGATATTTCAAGTCCAATACGACTGAAGGGGCCGTCCGCACAACAGTTTTCGTGTGAAAGTGCTTCCATTAATGCGAAGAAACTATTATATAGAATAGGGTCAAACATATATCCTCTCCATCATATTATTTTTTCTTCTAAAATCTACATCTCAATGGGAGACCAGCAGAGGCTTCTCGCTGTACAAGAAGAGAGAGTTGCATGACATGGGCAACTTCGCCCGATCTGCCTGCTCTCCGTAGGACAGCCATGCGAAGAGCAGGATTTCGGAGAGGATTCAGCTCGATCGACGACATACACATCGTCACGATGCTCATAGAAGTGTCGCGGGAGTAGAAGCTTCCGCTGGGCCTTGCCTTCATCGACCTGAAGAAGGCATTCGACCCCGTCAAAACTGAAGCGATCATCGAAACCGTGCTCACCCTTTCGGCTCCATTGTTCTACCTGCACTAATACACGCCTCAGAAAACTGGGCCATACGAAAGCAGGATGAACACGCGGTCAGCGTCGCGCATTGTGGAATCGAGAGGACGATGCTCGGAGTGACACGACTCATGCAAGTGAGAGAAGGCCTCCAGAGTTCTGAGCTTCGTCGACGTTTGAAGATCAGAGAAGCTGTCGCATGGGCCAAGTCGTCGAAAATTAGGTGGGCCGACCAGCTGGAAGAGAGCCGTCACCGAAGGAGTTCGCGTGATGTCGCGAGAACAGCAAGCGCCCACCAACGCGTTGGTCGGACTTCTTCGTGAAAGCCCTGAACGACCGACATGACGCTCTTCGTGTCCCTCGGGCGAGGAGGATCCGTTGGAGCACTCTGGCAGGCGACAGTACGTATGGAGACACTGCCTGTGCCCGCTTGAACAACTCGATGATTAATGGGACGACAGATGATACAGGTGATTCATGAAAAAATTTAATATATCACTACTGCACACACTACATCAGCAAAATCAAAGCTAACTGAAACTTTTCTGTCTTTAATTTTTGACAACTAAAAGCTGAGCAATGTTAAGAGTTAGAAAAGACCCTTGCCGAAGGCTCTGTACAAAGCGTTCATTTAGGATGACCTGCCAACAAATTTCAATTTTTAAAGTGGAGATGGAGAATAATCCGGCCCACAGGAACTCTAGGACAAGCGATTAGTTAATACATAATTAAATATTTCTCAGAACGCTAGTTTTATATCTTTAATTTAAAGTTTGAAGTGACCGTAAATAGTTCAAACTAGTGTTAATGTCGAAAAGAATATGAACCAAATTATGAAAGTGGAGAAATGTTGTTTGAAGGAACTCCTTGTCACAGCACTTACACAATCGTTATTTATTGCGCTATATGCTTGCTTCTTAGCTGTGGGCTGTCTTTATTGAAACGAGGTGTTTTCCCTTTTCTTTTCCAATTAGACATTTTCAAATCAAACTGGGCATTCTTCTAGACTCAATAAAATGTCTAACATAATGTTTTGTTCAAGGAAACTTTGGTACGTAACATTCTTTAAGACTTCTTAGTTTACCTACCCCAATAAGTGTAACGTAGCAGCGTGCAAGTAAATCAATATTTAATGGAACTCTACAGAGCAGTCATCCGGCCAGTAGCGATGTAGGGCGCTGAGTGTTTCGCCACTAAGGAAGCTGAAACGCGCCTCAGCGTCATGGAGACGAAGATGCTGCGCTGGATGGCTGGAGTCACCCGCATGGACCGCATCCGAAACGATGTCATTCGGCAGAAGTTCGGTGTCGCGCCGATGGCTGACAAGATGTGCGAAGCTCGCTTGTGATGGTACGGCGACGTTTTGGGTGGAAAGGAAGACAGCGTCCGCAAGATAGGCTTTAACTTCGAGGTAATAGGGAAGCGGCCTAGAGGGCTCCCGAAGCAGCGATGGTCTGATACGTCACATATGGACTTGGAAGCAGCTGGTGTCCACCCTGATCTACCGCTGGATCGGGAAAGGTGGCGTCATGACACCAGAATAGCGGACCCCGCCACGAAGCGGGATAAACGCTGAAGAAGAAGAAGAAGAAAGCATTTTTCGCGAACTTATTTATAGCACTTCTACATGACTATGACAACAATTCATAACACTGTTGTGAGACGGAGCGGAGACAATTGTTGGAAGATTTAGCAGTGTCAAACATTAAGACCAGATCGAGACCAACTTTATGGCCGAAGCATGCGCAACTGATTATAAATACAGAGAGAGATCTATGTAGGAGTTTCCTGATTGTGTCGTCCGACGGAAGCGCCCCACAACTGATTGCGAGGATCAGACAGTCAATCACCTGTATCACCTGTATCACCTGTCGTCCCGTTGATCATCGACTTGCTCGAGCGGGCGCCAGCAGCGTCTCCATTCGTCCCTGTCGCGTGCCAGAGTGGTCCAATGGATCCTCCTCGCTCGAGGGACAAGAAGAGCGTCATATCGGTCGTTCAGGGCTTTCACGAAGAAGTCCGACCAACGCGTTGGTGGGCGTCCTGGTGTTCTTTTGACATCCCGCGGAATCCAGTCTGTGACGGCTCTCGTCCAGCGGGTGTCTGCGAATCGCATTACGTGGCCGGCCCACCTAATTTTCGACGACTTGGCCCATGCGACAGCGTCTCTGATCTTCGAACGTCGGCGAAGCTCGGAACTCCGGAGGCCTTCTCTCACTTGCGTGAGTCGTGTCACTCCGAGCATCGTCCTCTCGATTCCATGAACATGCGACGCTGATCGCATGTTCATCCTGCTTTCGTATAGCCCAGGTCTCTGAGGCGTATGTTAGGGCAGGAAGAACAGTGGAGTCGAATAGGTTGGCACGGAGTCGGACGTTCTTCGTTTTCTTCAAGACTTCTTCGACGCTCTTGAAAGCTCCCCAAGCCGCTCGTTTCCTCCTGCTCAGCTCTGGTGCTAGGTCGTTGGCCATGTTGACTTCACGACCCAGATACACATAGCTGGAGCATTCGGAGATGTTCGTTCCGTTGAGCGAGAATGGGGCATCAGAAACCCATCCGTTCTTCATGAACATCGTCTTCGTAAGATTCAGCTGCAGTCCAACGCTTCCACATACACGATCGAAGTCGGCCAGCATTCGTTCCGCCTGACTGATGCTCGGTGTTATGAGCACGATGTCGTCAGCGAAGCGAAGATTGTGCAGTTGCCGGCCGTCGACCTTCACTCCCATGTCATCCCATTCTAGTTCGCGCATGACGTTTTCGAGGGTGGCGCTGAAGAGCTTCGGGGATATGGTATCCTCTTGTCGAACCCTTCTCTTCACGTCAATGACGACGTCGTTGTAGAATGGTGAGATCTTGGTCGTGAATCCACTGTACAGCTCTCGAAGGACTCTGATGTACTGAGTAGGAACGCCCTGGGTGAGCAGGGCTTCCATGACCGCTTCAGTCTCGACGGAGTCGAATGCCTTCTTCAGGTCAATGAACGTAAGGCACAGCGGCAGCTTGTACTCTCGCGACACTTCGATGAGCTTCGTAATGGTGTGTATGTGGTCGATCGTGCTGAATCCTCTCCGAAATCCTGCTTGTTCGCATGGCTGTCCTTCGTCCAGCGTTCTACTAATCCTATTCAGGATGACTCGAGTGAACAGCTTGTAGACTACGGACAACAGGCAGATCGGGCGATAGTTGCCAATGTCGTGCACGTCTCCCTTCTTGTACAGCAAGACGGTCTTGCTGGTCTTCCACTGAGATGGAACCTTGCATTCGGACAGGTAGCGTGTGAAGAGCCGCGCCAAGGTGTTGATGAGCGCTGGCGGGAGGTTCTTCAGGTGTTCAGCTCTGATCCTGTCAGGACCGGGTGCTGTACGTTTCTTCACCGACGAGATGGCGTGTCAGATCTCGGAAGGGAGAACAGAGGGGATGACGTATCCATCCTGCGGAAGATGGCGTAGGAGCAGGTGGACGTGGCTATCGAAGAGATCGGAGTAGAAGTCGTGGATGACTTTCTCCATGGTCCTTCTGGAAGAGGTGACGGTTCCGTCAGGACGTCGGAGAGCGGTCATCTTGGTCTTGAAGTTGGCGAAGTTCCGGCGGGCATTGCGGATGCTCAGCCCTGCCTCTGCTGCTTCAGCCAACACTTCCGCCCTCCTCTCCTTCAGATCTTCCTTTATCGCCGCTCTGCATAGCTTTGCAAGCTCGGACGTCAGTTGGTAGTTGCCTGACGCTCGTGCTGCTCCACGCTGGCGTATCAGCTCGAGAGTTTCCGGAGACAGGCGTCTCTTGGTGGTCTTCAAGCTCTCGGCTCCCTTAGCACTATCGTGGAGATGGTGCACGAAGCGATCGTATTCCTCGTCGACGTTGTCCATGACGGCATCTTCCCAAAGGCCGACAAGAGAGGTGTAGAGATCCCAGTTGATGGTCATTCAGGGACTCCTCTTCTTGAACTTCGCGGCCTTCTCACCTTGACGCGAAAAGCGGAACCTCGCGAAGGAGGCGGTGGTCCGATCCCGTGTAGAACTTGGGGACAACGGAGACATCGGTCAGGCAATACTTGCGACTGAAGATGATGTGGTCGATCTCGTTGTGGAACTGGCCACTGGGGGATTCCCAGGTCCATCGTAGGGAGGGAGGCTTCTGGAACTGCGAGTTTCCATGGATGGTCTTGGTCGACATGATAAGCTCAGACAGCCTTTCACCTTGCTCGTTCCACTCCAAACCGTGGGTTCCGATGTGAAGTTCTTCCGGCGACCTTCGTGGCCCGATCTTGGCGTTGAAGTCGCCAACGATCACCTTGTAGAAGGTGTGATCTTCCTTATAGAACTTCTCCAGCTCCACGTAGAAGGCCTCGACGTCTTCGTCGTCGTAGTCGGATGTTGGGGCATACGCGACGAACACAGTCAAGGCTGGCACGGAGCCACATCGCTTCAGTCGCAGACGTCCGATTCGGCTTGTCAGAGACTCGTACGAATCGATGTTCATGGCCAAGTGCGTGTTGAGGAGGACACCATCGCCGCCTACTCCCCTGCTGTCGCATGTTCCGAGGAACAGTTCTTCTCCGGAGTCGTAGGGGGAGTGTAGGGGTGGTGTCTTCTCGTCTCGGCCAGTCCGATGACGTCGTACTTGATCTTCCTGGCTTGCATCATCAGGTCCTCGACGGATGCTTCCGACGCAAGCGTGCGGGCGTTGTAAGTACAGATCGTCATCCTAGTCCTTCTCAGTCTGCGTAGCCTGGTTAGGCCCTGAGATTTTAGCAGCCTCTCCGTACTCGTCCTTCCCATCGCTGCAGAAATGGGGGCTCTTTCGGGGTCAGGGGAATGAGGCCCTTTAGTGCTGCTGTGTTTGACTGGAATACAACACGGGTAGCTAGTCAGTCTCTGTCGTGCGGGCGAAGAACTCTGGGCAGCCAGCCAGACTGCCCAAAGGGACGGGGCGAGACTTAAGGCGGCCTCGAATCGCCTTACATGTACTCCCAGTCTACCGAGTGCAAGCTTTTGGCCGAGCCGACACAGTTACAATCCGCACAGTCACGGACACATCCACGCACACTGTGCACGAACATGCCGCTCCCACGCACAAGGAACGCATCGACCCGACACAGCAGGAGCAAGGAGTCCATCCCCTAGACAGTCAATATCGATCAATATTATCGATCTTTTGAACGCGATACTTAATTTCCCTCTGATATATTGGAGGTAGAGAAATCAGAGACAGAAAATCCCGCCATATATAAAGGAGGAATGTATGAGTCAATTACTGTGGTGGTTCGCCAACAGCGGAAATCAAGTTCCCGTCACACCCCCAGTTTTCGACTACACCAGGCTCTCGTATATAATTCTTCCCGTACGCTCCCTCAAAATCAGTGGCCAATGACGCTGGCGTATTTACTCGGGTTACTATGTTTTTTCTACCTGCCCAGGTCCTCCAACAGGTCCTCCGATTTTCAGCGGTGGGCAAGATAGGCTAGCGAAGAAAGTTGCTGGGACCTGCGCTCGGTACGGCCACGTTTTTATGCAAGTCTTGCCTCAGGGTCGTCAATTTTCAATAGTAGTTTGACCAGTTTCCATACTATACTATGTACAGAAGAGGATAGCATTTCTGTCATAAGCCACCATTTCTGGAAATCATCACACCTCGTGGCTCAAAGCACGGCGACTGGACAGAAATGTCAGACATTTCGTTGGGCTTAACGAGCTGCAATAGGCTGTGAACACAACGCTAGACGAAGAGGATATTCTTCTGAGTACTGTACAGGGATGTGAGTGGTACCAAGTTAGGAATAAATCTGAAATGCGTACACGTTTCAACGAGCTCGTCACTAAGGATGCTTTCTTACCCACCGTTGGTTGCCGGCGAAGCCGGCGACCGATGCTGGGTGAGGAAGCAACCCTAGTGTCGTGGCCGGCGGATGCGATGCCGGCGAAGCCGCCTAGCCTTGGGTGGCCCGCACACTCCAGCATCGGCGTCAACGCTGGTACTGTTAATAAAGTAGTGAGGCACGTTATCATTTCTAGTACCAATGTCGAGCACTCTAGACTTTTCTTCCGAAAGCGGCAAACTCCGTTCAGAGGACCACTGCTGGACATTATTTATAGCATTTAGGAGAAGTAAAACATCAGAATCACTTGCAATTGGTCGATAAGTCTTCAAATCGTCAGCAAAAGCGCAGTATGTTATCCCACTATCCTTTTAATTTAATTCCTGATTCAGACACTCATGAAACCTTTGTGGCCTTGTACCTAGGTAGCACATCGTTTCAAGAAAATAAAAAATCCAAATTGGTTATCACACTGTGTCGACATCAGGTTGCACCATTGGTTTGAGAACAACACAATCATTAAAAAGGCGACGCATAGTTAATCTCCTTCTTTAGCCTTCATTAAAGTATGAGAAGTAAATGAAGTCAGTGTCAAACAATCAATGAATGGATGGTGAGTCACCACTTCCGTTCTTCCGACCTAAAAGGGAGCGGAACACGGAACGAAACGAAGGGACTAAAAACGGCCGAAAACAGGAATTCCAAACACGGAAACGAAAATTCCGCACATCCCTGGCCATAATGCCCAAGTGTCTCCCACTCCAATCGGTTATAACTGAGAGAAAACAGATAATATCGATATAGTATTGATTGTCTGATCGATCTGTGACACCTGTTCCGGTTGACATCTGTGATACGTTTTTCAAACGCACGTTGGACGACGTCTTCGGAACGTCTTCTGAATCCGCCATACGTTGGATGTCTTCGGTACGCCTTTTGGATCCCGACGTTCAGAAATGCCCGCAGTCGCCATCGAGTTAAGCACCAAGAGCCTTCGCATGCCCAGCTGTCACATTATTCCATGTTGAGCGGAAAATTCTTTCCGGGCGCGATATGGTGAGGCCTCGAGACATTACCCAAACGTCATCGACGGACAAACCAGGGGTGCACACAAATTTCTGTGCGTTAATTTTTTAACGAAGTTTTTTAACGGAAAATTTCTGTTAAATTTCCGTTAAATCGTTAATTTTCGTTAAAAAATACAATTAACTGCAAACTATTATTTCGAGTGAGAAAAATCAAGGAAAGCTTTATACGTTTCAACTTCAAAAGTTCGACAGCTAAAGTTTAAGAAATGGTTATAACAATGCAATGTAGAATAAACAATTCAACATCGACAAACTCAGAAAAATAAACAAGTTTATAGCAACAATTTATCAACAGGGTGTGGAGTGAGAAGAGGTATGGAGTTATCATGCAACATGATTAGCGACAAGGCATTTTAAAATGTGAGATCAGGCAGAACCCTTAGAACCCCCTCCCCCCACATAGTTCTTTGCGAAAAAGTTTTGTGTGACTGTCCTACTAGTATATGCAATCTCGATGCGGGCACCAGCCCAATAACAAGGGAGGTCAATGAACTTCCCGTGGCAATTTTAAAAGTGACCTTAATAGGGTTGTAGGACGTTGTCTGAGAAGCACCGCAGTGGTTTCCAAATTTCCTGCGGACATCTGGGTAGGTCAAAAATTGCAAAAAACCATTTCACTTCAATACGGGCCATAAAGCAGAACTGACGCCTGGAACTGCCATGCTGTGGTTAGAATCAAACCTGCAAAAGGTTTGATTCTAACCACAGCATGGCAGTTCCAGGCGTCAGTTCTGCTTTATCGGCCCGTATTGAAGTGAAATGCTTTTTTGCAGTTTTTGACCTACCCAGATGTCCGCAGGAAATTTGGAAACCACTGCGGTGCTTCTCAGACAACGCCCTACAACCCTATATAGGTCACTTATAAAATTGCCACGGGAAGTTCATTGACCTCCCTTGTAAGGCCAGAGTTATACTCCCGTGGGAGCATCCGCGGACGGGCGGGAATCGCGCCGGGATCCTTCACCTGGCCAATCGCCGCGCCCCGCCACGCCCGCCGTTCGCGGTGCACCTTCAGTCCGCGGACGTCCCGCGGATGCTCCCGCGGGAGTATAACTCCCGCCTAAGCACGAGAAAAACTAATAAAAGTACAATTAAAGAGTGCAGCGGCTAGTTGGCGTGCGGCAGCGCGTTCACGTCCGCTCTACCTCACTTTCGTCGTGCTTCGGGCTACCAACTAGCCTCATCGAGTCTTCGTACTTGCTCTAGCCGCACTACTCCCACGCCTCGTCTGTGCCTTCAAGTCTGTAGCCGGTTCTGGTCACTCATTTTGCTGTATTCGCCTGGAGTTGCCGCACTTGTGATTCGATTGGATGATCAAGCGAGCTCCCTTGTGGCTGGGGGTGAAGATCAATTGATACGTAAGCCACCGTCACAGGTGGATTCGTTCCTTCATTGCGGTATTTCTACTCGGTGTAGTGGGCTCTCCCTTGGCTCCCGTTTAATCTGTTTAGGGAAGCAGAAGAAAGAAGCATAAAATGAAATTCCAGTCTCCAATCGCAGACGATACACACATGCTGATACAACCCTCCCTGCCCACCTCAAAGCAGTCATCGGCTGCATGCTGGAGATTAAAGAGCAGTAGGGTGCATTATTTTCAAAAACAAAGAACTGGTTGAGGAAAACGATGCTGTTCGAGCGAAGAACTGCGAACTGCGACAAGAGGTATCGAGTCTAAGATCTCAAATCTCAATGCAAGAGCTAGCCAATTCTCGTCCTATTACCGCTCTCCGATAGCTATTTCGAGCCCTGCTGTTTCTTACGCTTAACTTGAACGTAATCGCTCCGTTGTCATTGCTGGCATAAAAGAAAGCTCAGAACCTTCCTCTTCTGCTAAGGTATCTTGTGACTTGAACTATGTGAGAATTCTAGATTATTTGAATGTTGATTGCCAACATAGTGAGGTGTAGCGCATGGGGGATTTATTTTAGGAAAGCCACGTTTGTTGAAAGTTCTGTTTCCCGCTTCGTTTTTAGCATCGCTTACCTTAAGGAGAGCTCCGCGCTTGCGGTTTTTTTCTGAAAAGGGTATTTTCATTAGGAAGTCTTTTACGAAAGAAGAACGTGATTTCCTTAAAAGTGAAAGATTGTCTTCTCTTAAATCAACTCAGGCATGAATGTGAGTTTTTCTCAGCACTACGTTGATCCTCCTATGAATGCTACGGTTTCGACTCAAGTTTGTGATATTACACTGTATCAATAGTGGATTCTCATACTCCAGCTAATCTTTCGGGAAACAAGGCAGCTTTGAAAACCAGAAGGTTTACATTTGTCTGCGCTAATATTCGTTCAGTAGTCAAAAACAGAGATGCACTCGTCCTTCTTCTGAAACATAAAGTTGATGTCGTATTACTAACGGAGACTTGGCTACATCAGGATGTGGAGACAATCGCTCTACTGAGGGGTTGCGACACCCATTACACTGTTTTAAGGGCGGACAAAACCTCTAAGAAGGGGGTGATGTTGCACTCATAACACGGAAGCATACTTCTCCCTCATTAGTTTTTCAGGAATCAGTTCCAGACGCTTACGATATTATATGCAGTGATTTATTTATTGGTTCGGTCGTTCGTGTAGTGACTACTTATCGGGCACCCAGTTGCTCTGCAGCGATGAATCTGCAGTTGTTAAAGGCGCTAAGCGATCTGATATCATGTTCATCACCGTCTTTTGTGACAGCTGATTTCAACTTTCCTGAGATCATCTGGAGTGATACACCTCGGTTGGCACGAAGTAACGGCAGTGCTAGGAAATTTATTGAATTAACGGTGCAAAGGTCGGTTAGGTACTCAGTATAGCTATGGCGTGATTCCGGCTGGATGAGAAGAATCACTTTCGACCAGCCCACACGAAGGAAGCACCTAGGAGTGCGGTCTTAGATCCGGTCATACCTAGGCCTTCATTAAGCTTCCATTCGATGCTGCTTCCATAGGAACTGAGTTAACTTAACCGACTAGCAATAAAACATGTCTGAAGGTAAAGACGCATGTAGTATAATGAAGAAAAGATATTATAAAGAAGTGAATAACGAGTGAATCTATAGGGTCTTAATAGGCTCTTCCGTACATACGCTCTGGATAGCTGCTATCGACTCAGGACAGGAAGGGTTTGACGGGCATAATGACACGGTTAACCATTTGAGGAGAAGAAACGCAAGAACAAAAAAAAAACATCAATTCAGAAAAACAACTCTTGGACCATCCTAGTTCTGAACAGCCGATAACATCGGTAAAAAAATCGTGAAGCAGGTATGATGACTCAGTTCTTGGACACGAATCGCTCCATCACCATTGCAGGAGGTTTCACAAGACGACATACACGTCCACATATGATGCTTCTACCTCAGGTGTCCTGGTAACGCCACCAGAAAACAATCAGCTCTGTAATCCAAGGATACTTAAAAAATCAATCTTTTTTAATCGACTCTCGAAAATGGCAACATTAGGTGCTTCTAAGACATGAGCTGGAAGTTTCTGTAGCCAAACTGTCCCACGAGAGAGAACAATATTAGCACTGTTACAAAGAAATTTGTTCCCTGGGTTCTTAAACTGAAGAGAAAGTATACTGGTACGATTTCTACATGGCCCAAATGTCCAATATTT